>BOPP01000399.1:103254-143630 GCA_017312745.1 Gryllus bimaculatus
CAAGGCGCGCTCCCCTTGGAGACGGCGCTGTGGTGGTGGAGTACGTTGCTGGCCACGAGCGCGCCGCACCTGCGCGCCGCCTCGCTGCGCCTGGGCGTGTTACGAGCTGCTAGCTGCTGGACGTGGCGGCGGCCGTGGCGCTGGCGGCGCTGGCCGCGCTGCTGCTCCGCCGCCTTCGCCCTGCGGACGCCTCTGGGCGCGCCCTGAGCCCTTCCACGGCCCCTGCGCACCACGCCGCCACCTCAAGACAGTGAGCGCGGCCGCGTGCAAACTGTCTGGTTATGCTCCACTGCCACACGTTCACTCAGCCGCAAACACCAGTTGAAATGGCGTATTATTTTCCATTTCATTTAGGCATTTCATCTATTTCTCTGTTAATTCTCCAACTTCCTTCCTAAGAATGGTTGTCAAGCGCACCTATTAAATATATTTTTTCTTTTCTCTTTCCACAAAAGAGGTGGAGAAACATTGGAGGCTCTGGAAATAGATGAATTCAAATTTCAAAAGCCTTTTATCGATCCATGAAACGAATGTTGTAATACGCATTGATCATTCTTTATGTGAAACTCTTACAATAAAGAAAGCTATTTATTTTTTTATATATAAGTTGTCATGTTTTAATATCAGTAAATGTAAAATATTGTAAATAAACATTTTTGAATAGAACTATATGAACTCGTTATTTGACTTCTGTGAATTTACCTGCCACCCCAGGTCATGTTATTTATTTTGTAGTGCGAATGTTACCTGAGAATTGTTCTGGAAACATGTAATTTCAATTCTTCCCTTGTTCATAACGCCCAGGTTATTGCTGAAATAGATGATATTTGTACCATCATCTGGTCAAGAGGCTTTGCAATTGCGAAAAAAAGTGGGGACTTGTCGATGTTTTTCAAGACAAACGTATGTTCGAAACAAGAGATTGTGGGTTGAACAAATTTGTATTGCTTCTGTTTATTAGTTTGGTTTTTTCAAACTTATATTTGAATAGTGCATGTGGTGTCTTCAAATTATGTTGAGGGAGATTTAGGGTTCTGGCATGTGTTATATTTATAAATATTTGAATAATACATTTCCTCGTTATATTGATTATTTTTCTTCTGTTATAGCCAGGAAGATCTTGGTATTAGAAGAAATGTTAAAACCCGGTGCATTTGTCTTCAAATCAGTGCTTGAAGAGTTTGTTGCTGTTGAGTGAGTGGGAAGATCATCATTCCAAACTTTTTCAGAGGCTTTAAGAAAATGTTTGGCAAGATTGATATTTTGTTTAGTAAGCCATGTGTTCAAGGTTAAATGGAATTCTGAAAGCATTTGCATTTGTTCACTTGCTCAGAAGTCTTCTTATGTAACTCATAGTAATTTGTGAATTATGGCACTATAGAGGAATTCTTTTTAAACTTTAATAATTTGTTGCAATTGAAATTTTCACTTTAAAATGTATGTAAATCATCGAACACATATCAATGTATTGGAGTGGACTTCTTGCAAGTATTTGCAGCAGGACTTGAGATAACCGAAACTAAGCGCAAGCTTTGTTAACATAATCAATTTAAATAAAATTACTCCATTATTTTCTGAGAATTGCCATGTACTGTTAAAAAACCATTCTAACATATTTATTGTGAATGCAATCCTGTTTTTAAAAAGTGTCTCATTTTTGGATTTTTTTTTCAATGGCTAATGCAGAGGCAACAAATATGCTGTAAATTTATTCTTAGCGCGGTTGCAGTCTGTGCTTGGAGTAAAACCCAAAGTATGTGTATAGTTTTAAAGATATTTTTGCAGAATATTCCAAAGTATTTAATCAATATGGTTGTTATGTTGTTTTCCTGAATGGGAAGGTATTAAATGTAACTCATGGAAAAGGTTTGTTCCAATATAGTTGGTAGATTACCAGAGTTCAGAAGTTTTTGAAAATTTATGAAATGAAGCAAAACAAATGGTAAAGATTAACTATAAATTACAATACTTAATCTTTCTGATTTGTATGAAAACATTTCAATTTTAGTTTTTATTCCATTCTAAAGTTTGAACACAGAGTGTAATATTGATTGCCCTTTCGTAAAATGGTTTAAATAGCTCAAAATGATATAGTATATTAGGAGGTAATATTTTCAAGAAGCTCTATGGTATGAACAAAATCGGAACTCACAAGTTGTTTTTAATGATGTCAAGCAAATTTATTTCTCTTTGCTTAACTGTGATATCTCAAAAGAAACAGAGAAAGAAAGAAAATTTTGTGTTTTATACTTAGGGGTTTTGGAACTTTGGAAGAAAAGCACAGATGGACTACATCTGAGGAAATATCCACTTTTTGGCTACTTCAGTATTGAACTTTGACTCATTAAACACTTCAATTAGGAATTTTATGTAATTATAGAAAATATAATTGGTGTTGAATCATGTCAATCCCTAAAGTGGTGACGGTTGAAAGGATCGGTTTTAAATACTTCCAACCTCAAAACTGAAGATTTAGGGCTGGCGAAACAGGATATTAAAACCAAACTGCATGGGTTATTACAGTGAAATAATATGATAGTTGGCTCTATTAATTCACCCACTCTTCCCAAGGGAATGGAAAAATTCGATAAGAGGAAGCAATCGTGTAAAATTCATAATTGAAACAAAAGTACAGTGGCAAGTGAATTTTACCTTAAAACTATCCATTACATTTTCCATGACTTTGCTGTTGTTTTTACGAACAGTGACGAAACTGTTGGGCTGTTATTAATATTCCTTCACTCTTCCTGTAATTACTCTTTTCCACTTCAAATTTCCTTATCTAAGCTGTTGTACGTTTCCCTGCTTAGACATGGTGATTTTGAAAGGAAACTAAAAAGAATGGCTCTGAAGAAATTCTAAAAATCTAACTAACCTTCGGAAAGTTCCTCTATGGTGGTTAGAGGTGATGCACAAGGCTTCCTTCCTAACTGATGTGCAAAGAACTTTCTGTGGTGGACGTAGGAGAAAGAGCACAGGCTATTGACAAAAGCAAGGGATGACACTTCATCCATGCTGTAGTTGATCATCCTTGGGCTTTCTTACCAATATGAGAACAGAGAAAACTCGTTGTACAGTCGACTTGCAAATAACTTCAACTTGCAGTTCAAATTTAATTATCCAAATATAGGCTTTCGAAATTCAAATTACAATGGGTATTTTTCATAGTGTTGTTTATGGGAATTTTCAAAAGGGAACATTCTTTGAATTCAAAATATCCAATGACACCATTTTATGCAATTGCCAGTAAAAAAAAACTCGTAGATTTACACTGGTCTGTGATTAATTTTAATGTCTGTAATATTTTGTTTCTTTGTGCGTTTTTCATGCTGATCTGCAGTGCATCATGCCTTCAGCAAATCTGCAGTTCATATTTCTGCATCAGCTCCGGTTTTTTCTCCACAAGACAATGTGTTTTTGACATTTGTGGTCTTTATTAGATGCTGATATATAATATTTCATTGTTTTAGACAGATTGTTATAATTACTTAGTTATAGTACATGTTAAAGATATCTAAATTTCATTAATAACGTGAATAGAGAATGTTAAAATGAAATCATCAGCGGTTTTTTAAAAACATGGTCCAGTTTTATTGTTGTATCAAATTTTTGAGTGTTCGTGCTTCAGTACCTCATCAAAAAAGTTTGTTTTGGAAGGTGTCTGGCTCATTCTGGCTATTATTCTACACTTATTTAGTTTTTGTCATTATTGATATACGATTGTATTAAGAGCCGAGAGTGGTAAATCCAAATTTTCTTAAAATGAAAATTGGTGCAGATAAAGCTTCAAAAACTGATAGAAACATTTCATGTCGATAAATAGAAACATAAGAAATCCAGCTCTACTTTTTGGATTGTAATTTATGCTTGTAACAATTTATTACAAACAAATAAAATCTCAAACTGTAAAAAAAGGGCAGGGCCTGTAGGTCAAGTGATACATGTTTGCTACTAGGGATATTTTCCAGACTGCCCTCACAGAAAAGAAAACGAGTTGTTTGCAAACGTTTAAGTGGAATCCAAAAACATTTGATGGTTCTGCAGTATATTTAAACAAAGTGTGGAAAGACGTATCTGAGGAAATTTCTTCAAAAACCTGATAGGAATTTGGTATGCAAGTAAAATAATTTTTTTTCAGTTGACTATCCACCTGATTATCAGGTTTCAATTCAATTATAGTGGTACTCGGGAAGGGTACTGCCATCAGTGTTTCTACTGGAATATGAGTAGCGGCGGAAATAGATGAATTCAATTCAAAAGCCTTTTATCATCCATGAAACGAATGTGTAATACGCATTGATCATTCTTTATGTGAAAACTCTTACAATAAAGAAAGCTATTTATTTTTTTATATATAAGTTTTCATGTTGTTAATATCAGTAAAATGTAAAATATTTGTAAATAAACATTTTTGAATAGAACTATATGAACTCGTTATTTGACTTCTGTGAATTTACCTGCACCCCAGGTCATGTTATTTTGTAGTGCGAATGTTACCTGAGAATTGTTCCTGTGAACATGTTAATTTCAATTCTTCCTCTTGTCATACGCCCAGTGTTATTGGCTGAAATAGATGATATTCGTACCATCATCTTCAAGAGGTTTGCAATTGCGAAAAAAAGTGGGGACTTGTCGATGTTTTTCAAGACAAACGTACTGTCGACTGAATCTACTACAATAGCTTCTATACATTCTTGATCTCTTTGTTGATATATTAATAATTTTTGGCCATGATTAGTCTTCATTTATTTTCTTAATAAAATAAAATATATCTTTACGTTGGTTTTAATCCTCCTATAAATCCGCGACTTTCTTTGCAGTCTTTATATTTTTCAATTAAGTACCGACAATGTTGAGTACTTTTATATATAAAGATGTTTCTCGTTCGCTTGGTAAATCAGCAAGGTGAATCAACACATACAATATTCACACATATCAAAATTTATCACACACATTTGAGTTTAGACTCTGATCAAACACAATAATTTCACACAATAACACACTGCATTAACCTTATATTTTATATATATATGCGTGCGAAAATTCTCACATGTTAATCGTTACACTTTCCCTTTCCCTGTCCATTTCCCTATTCTCTCCATTCAGAAGGAAAAAACAGTAAAAACTGTATGTGAAGTTGTTAATGAAACGTGTTTATTTGATAAAAATATATAAATGTAACTTCGTACTTACAGAATATGAAACAAAAGTAAAATTTTGCGAAAATGCGAAAACACAGGAAAAGTCATGTAAAACCTATTAATTTAAGAAATTATTAACTTAAATAATGTTTGCAATATTATTTAACTTTCCTGGATATAATATGAGTAGAGGGGGCTTTGGGGAGACAGGGCGCCAGCTTGCCGAGGTGCGAAAATTGAACAATTATTTGTTTACTAAAAAGTTTTGATTATATTCTGCGTTCTTACTTGCCTTAAGAAAAGCAAATCTGAGCCAAAAAATAATAAAACTTATATTTCTACCTTTGGGTAATAAATACCATTTGTTACCAATGTAAGCAATTCAGTAGACTTAAACTTCACTGCGGTTCGTGGGAATGTCGTTCAAACGAAGTTTAAGTATTGAATGTCTTAGCGATCTGGCACCCAAAGTTCAGCAGAAAACGGCTATATTATATACAATATAAGTTCACTTCTGGGCATTGATGTGCACATTTCCAGATACCACCAACATTTAAATCGTGCATGTGGATAGTGATCGTGGATGGTGATCGCTGGTAGTTGTCGAGTGACTTGCGCTATTCTTTTTATTATTTTAAATTTAGTTTCTTTTTTTTAAATTAATTCACCTAGTATTGTTGGCTAGCGCCTTTGGATTTTTGTCTTCTTTTATGTCAAGCTAATTTATTTTAGTAAATTAAAAAAGTTAGTTCTTTGTCTTGTGCCATAGCACAAGTTTTCTACTACCTCCGTAGACCCGTGCGAGAACTTTCGCATATGTAAATCCCCACACTCCTCCCTATCCTTCTATTTCCATTCTACGAGGAAAGATTATTGATAAAACATATTTATTTGTTTAAAAATGTATAAATATAACTTTCAATGAACTAACACAATATCAAATAAAAATAAAAACACTGCAAATATTTTATTAGATCGCTTAGAAGTAGATACCTTCTAATAAATAAATATGATAAGTTAAAGGTGTTTTCTGGTATAAAAAATTTGCAGAACATTGTTTTCGGCCCGTAATCTGCAAGTTCTGAGGATCTACGCAATCAAAACGATCTCAAAATAATTTTACCATTTAACTCGAAATTGAAAAGAAATTTTCAATAAAGATTACTTCAGCATTATCGAAGGATTTCTTGGAACAAATCAAACTTCCTTAGAAAGATTTACTGTAATTATTAATATCTTTAACAGTTAGCTTTTCGTGATAGTCACAAAAATATTAAAAAAGCATTTTACTCTTGAGAAAACTACGTGACTGAACACGCCGATTGAAAGTTACCCGGAATCAATGCTGATAACGAAAATACTGGTAGAGATAAACACAAAAACAAACTTAACAAGACGTCTTCACTGTTTAATTTACACCCAAATCCCAATACAAGAAGGTACACATCATTTGCAGACCTCGGCAAAAAATTAAATAAATGTTTTCACTACACGCATAAGGAACAACCTTCATCGGTATCAATCAACTATTATTAGTACTTCTAGATGTTGCTGCGAAAGCGTACCTTGATTTAATAATTATGCAAATAGAACTCGCCAGTCTGCGCAAACCATGAGCGTAAATAGTATAAGATAGAGGAATCTAAGCGTGACGTCCAAGAGATGGCCACCACCACAAAAGGTTGAAATATAGGTGACATTGGAAGTATCGATAAGAACCGAATCAGCAAAAAATTAATAGAATGTCCGAGAATATCTCGTCCTGTAGATCACAATATGAGTAACATTTCTTTGTAGATTTTAACACCCAAATACGCTTCGTTTAGCAGTTATTTAACGATAGAGCTAACTGAGTGATGCGGGTTACATTTGACATGAATATTTAGATACTCTTTTTAAACAAATGTTTCATAATATTAAAGTTAAAGTAACGTTCTTCTCGTCTCCGTGAAATTCTCTTTCTTTAGAGTCATTGTTTACAGAAATCGGTTTCATGTGAGAGCCGCAAAAGGTACTGAAATAATATAGGAGTATATATATATATATATATATATATATATATATATATAGCTTACCTCGCAACCCATGTCTGAGAGCATTGTTCTTGTTTTGGTACTTTGTCAACCGCGTGTTTTTGCTACATTTCGAGACAGCCGTGCCTCGTACACGCTACCGCAGAGGCGGCGACCGTCAGCTGCAGCCTGTTCATGTTTCTGTGTTTTCCCCATTCAAAAGCTTAGGTGGGCAGATATGCGCCTCACACGCAGGAACGTTCCGTGCTGCAAAGAGTGGGTGGGGTGGGGAGAAGTGAGCAGAGACATGAGCAAGAAATAAAACGTCTCGTTACGTGATTCTGTCCAGTATGCTCAAGAAACAAAACTAAAACTGAAGATGTGGAGGGAAGTTATGACTCCGTATCTATTTTTAACACCAACGTAATAGTAATTATTATTTAATGAAAGACGGCTCAGAGAGAAATGAGGAAGATATCTCGTGAAGCATTACCGCCAAACCTTTCATTATTTACAGTGATAATGTATTATTATTGAGTTTCATTATTAAGCAAATAAAAAAGTCTTCATAAAATTATAAAACATGCCAATAAAACAAATCAGTAGTAAATTAATAATTATTGAAAATAATTAATAAAAGTAATAAAATATTATTTCATTCAAATGACAAAAAACTGACGGTCCAGTAAATGTTCAAAATGACCACCATTTACCAATAGACAGGCGTTTACTCTTTTCAGTGTAGTGGGTGTAGTACGTTCAGTGCAGTACGTTGAAGACTAACAAGGACAGAATAAGTGCTTTCTCTTTCTTCCAATTAAAATTAATCCCATTCTCTCACTCCGAAATCTGAAGGCACGCGCCGTAGAGCCCTGGATTTGCAATCGGAAGGGCCGGGTTCGTTCTCCGGACCGGTCATCCTCACCGGGGTTTTCGTAGTATCCCTCGGTCATAAGGCGAATGCTGGGATGGTTCCAAAAACCCACGAACACCTCCCACTATCCCACGTATCACCTCCTACCATTATCCTAGGCCTTTCACTCCTCATCCTCGCCCTATAATAGTAGTAATGATAGTAATAATAATAATAATAATAATAATAATAATACTATCATTCTAACTCCCTAATTGATATTCAAGGCTAACAACCTTTTCTTCACCAAAGGATGTAGGAAATTTATATTTGATGAACCTGACTTGGATCTTGGAAGGGAGAAACGTTGGCTAGTCAGCCCATGTGAAGAAAGCAATTGCGAAATTCTGGATAGTCGGGTATTTATAAAATTCTCAAAAGAATAGAAAGCGAAAAATAACAATTGACATTTATTGAATCAGTCGTTTCAACTACTATTTGAAAATTATTCGATTAAAAATGTTTATCCAGCCTTCTAAAATGGGATCATATACACGAATTCGGTTACTCTTACAAACCTCTTACTTTGAATTTACACTATAATTTTACATTAAATTGTACTCAACTTTCTTCTTATATTATTCACGAATATTCCTCTTTGTTGATCATAAAGTTCAATAATTTTCCTATCCCAAAAAACGAACTCCATCTTTACATAGAAAATTTCTCAATTTGAAAGCAGAACATTATATATTGTTAAAATTCAGCCATTAATTTTATTTTCTCTTCGTTCTTGGCTTCGAATTTAGAAAAATATTAAATTGCAACAAACACGTTTTAAGCTATTGCCCTTCCCAGTTCTCGTTACGAACATTGCGGATACAAAATGTCGTTTCACTGTGTTCTTCTCTACCAGCCCCGAACAACACCTTGTAACACCGTTGCGGCTTCGGACACCGGAGTGGTTGCGAAAGTCACGCGCGCTTGCTCCGCCCCTTCCCGAATTTGCCGCTGCTGTACGCGAGGGTCTCGGTTCAACTCCAGGCCACCTCGGATCCTCTCGCTGCGCCTCCGGCCCGCTCGCGCATGCTCTCCCGTCTTCGTCCTCGCCCACTCGCCTCTTTCGGTCTTCTTCCGCGTCGCCTCGCCCGTTACACCAACACTCTTCTTGTGCGCTTTTATCACGATTTGGGCTTTCGTGAATTTCAATATAGTTCATTCGCTTATAAATTGAAATACACATCGTTCAAAAAAGCAGGTTTTTTTTGTTGCTTAAGGTTGCATCAACTACTAGGTCATTAGGGACCACTTATTTCGTGTAACAGTATGGTAACTATGAGTATGACACGATATAATGATGACAGGGCTGTGAAAGGACGAACACAATACAACATGCCCGAGGCGGGACTCGAACCCACGACACTTCGGTCCGAGAAAAATGCAGTTGTTTCATCAAAACTTCTCTTCTCACACAAATAACTGGATCATAACTGCATTTCTAACTGTTCTCGTATTTCACTTTGAGAAGCTCGGAATTCTTCAACGTATTTTAATGTTATCACAGTTCATTCCAAACCACTGGGTATTACAACACTGCTTATTTTTAACAATCTAAATTACTTCATGACGAAGACTTTTAACTACGAATCATTCACTCTTTCTCTCTATAGAACAAAATCACAGTTCCGATACTTTTGGCCTAGATCAGCACCACCTTTTCACACCGCTGCCGACATAAGTATTTTTCGTGCTGCCCTCTGGTCATCCTTCCTCTCCCACCTTCCCCACTTTCTCCTCGCGGACCAAAGGGCCACCACCCCTATCTCTCCGCTATTCCACTACACCGTCGAGAATTCGCCCAACTTTGTGCGGCAATTCAAACTGGTTCTCACTCCAAACCCAAATGTGATATATATCAGGCGGTCGTAAGGAAAATGCAGAATTACTACAAAATCGTTTCCAGAACAATCTATCTTGTTTTCATTTGATATTTTTGTTTTACGAAATGTGTTTCACCTTGATATTGACTTCTAGGTAAAATTGCTTTCTGGAAAGTACGATATGAAATTATGACGGCATAGAAAAATTATCCTTTATTATGCTTCTTAATCTGCTTTACAAGCTTACATTTGATAGAGTTTTCATGTTTTTTAATATGTTTAACATTTTTTCGTTGTAATGCTCAGATCATTGCTCAAAGTTGCACAATTTGCATCGACAGCTCCGAAACATAATAAAATCCGATTATTCTGATAAAAAAGTGATAGAGATTCATCTTTATAAATGACACCTGTTTTATCACTGTGTTGTGACGAAACGAAACATTGCGACCGAGAGATAAGAAATACCGGAAAGCAAATTTAAACACAAGGCCCTTCGCAGAGGAACTATCCATCCCAGAAGTTGGGTCAATCTCACCTAAATGAACCAGCCGACCCAGAACATCATTATCATTACTCTACTATTATTTTTAATTATTATTACTATATTTTATTTATTGTAAATAATGATCCACAAACATCATAGAATAATGAGTCCTTCCACATTGCAGAAGGACTAAAGTTAGTTTCAGAGGAAAAAATAAGAATTAACAAACAATATGCCTCTGGATATAAATCGATCTACGCAAATTTTCTGAATATTCTTTCACAGTTTTGACTAAATATCTCGAAGTGTTTGAATATATTTTCGACTTTTTATGGGCGAGGTACTTGACATCTGCACTTTCAAAAACGTGAACAAGAAAGGTCTAAAATCGCCAATGATATTGAAATTCATTTCTTCATAAAATTATCCTCTAAAATTCCATGCACATTTCCAGTCCTCTGAAAATATGGTAAAAAGGCGAAACATCAAACGCCACTGATTCTTGATATTCCTGCCTTCAAAGGGGCATCATAGAACCGTATGAATGGTGCTTGACTTGACAATATCAGATAACTGAGATACTTCGCCTCTTACCACGATAAGCTGATGATGTAACGAATCGATTTAGTCAATGTTGAGCAGCGTTATCTATACCGATGTGTACGGAAGACAAATTAACTACAATCTGCCTGGGACTAGAAAAATCAATGGCACAGAGATCCCTACCAGGTAAAATCGCTCCTATAGAATTATACAAATGTACATCACTCTTATACAATTATACTTAGATTTCTCTAATGGATGATGCCTTGACGAAGAATGCTAATTGGAACATTAGTGACAAAATGTACATGTACAATGGAAACTTACGAAGCGTTTAACAAGAATTATGTTGAGCTCTCAATGGCTGTGAGATGCGGAAAGTGACGGGGTGAAGTCGCAAGTCCAATGGCGCTCGAGACGTTTAATTAGCCCCGTCAGCGGAGCGAGGCTCGAACAGATAAAAGGCGGCACGTGGATATCCTCCTGTGCTAGAGGAGAGCAACGGCAGTCGCCATGAGAGCTCTGATCGCGCGCCTGCCCTTGCTGCTGCTCGCCCTGGGGCTGTGGCTCCCAGCGGCCACACAGGCGGCGCGCATCCTGGGCATCTTCCCCACGCCCTCCATCAGCCACCAGCTGCCCTACCAGGTGAGGCACGCCTTCCTTCATTCGCTAGCTACCTTTAGGTAAGGCACGCACGCCCCCCATCAGCCTCCAGCGGCCCTACCAGGTGAGGCACGCCTTCCTTCAGTCACTAACTACTTTAAGGTATGGCATGAACGCCATCGACTAGCCACCAGTTTTCCTAAGAGAAAAAGCATGCACAATTTCCATCAGCCACTAGATGCTTTCAATAGCAACCAGTTGTCCTACTGAGAATGGCGCGCGCTCCAGCTCAGTAGGGCTACAAACAACCGGCCGGTGTTTCCCATGCCCTCACCAAATAATCCGTCACTGGCTTCGTTGAAAATCACATGCGCACTGGCTTAAGTAAACAACGTAAATATTAAGACGAATGTGTGATCAATACTAGTGTTCAATAACTTCTGTAGAGGTCGAACGTCAGTTTAGCCGCATCGAATTCGTTTTAACGTTTGATAGGTGTCATTTTATGTTCGAAAATTTGAAAATGTCTCTATGGAGACATTTTAAACACGATCATGCATTTTAATTTACATTTTCTCTGCTTTCGTAAATAATTTTCAAAAAGCAACAAATAAATATATAAGTATTTTGCAGTAAAGAAATATTTGAAAATATTGGTTTCTTATAACGCAAGAACTGTCAATTGATACTCAAATATTTAATATTCCTTCTGTAATACTCAATTAAAAGAGACTATTTTACTTGCACACATCCACAAAATGTGAATTTTTCACTCCAACTGGCTCACTGGGCTTCAATTGAACACTCTCTCCACATTTTTCAAATCACAAAAAGAAATCAAAGCATTTTATTAATATCAGGGAGCAGCGAGTTGTCTTGTGAACTCTACTCATATTTTTTCCTCTTTTTTAGTTTATTTGTTTAAAACCGCTCACTGTGAGTCGAGTAGGGGGATGAGTGATATTGTGAAAATAATGAATGTTGAATTAATGCTGCAGGATTCAATGAGATGCTGGTTTATTCCACGGGAAGAAAAAATACAATATCAAGCATGCCATCCCTTCCGAGTTCGAGAACAAAACCGACAAAACAATTTAGGGAATAAATATTTATAAATTTTTTACTTTTTAATTATGTTTTTATGAGTTCACAAATACTTTTATCCAAGACATTTCATTTATCCCTAGTATTCAACCCTCGTACCATATTTGGAGTCTTTTTGATCCTCATCATTAATTTATTAATATTTTCCGAATACTTGCAGTATTATTTCAGTCTTTGAGATAACCCTTCGTGACTGTACGATTATGTATTGACTGTGTCTGATACAGTCAATATTTGATTTATTACAATCTATTATAAATATTTCTGAAGCATTATGTATCAACAATAGAGGTTATGTACGGTAGAGGTTAACCTTTATATGAAATATGTCCAAAACTCTCCAGGTACAGTACTTAATTGTAAATTGCAGATATGGTACGAGGGTTAAATGAATAGTGAAAATATAGAACTTTTCTCTGACATACTTTCTTAGGGGGCCGAATCACCGAGAAGTCGGCAACAGATATCTGGTTTTACTGAACCATTGCACGATTAACGATGATATTCATTACACAATGGAATAAGTGAAATACCTTTGCTTTCATTAAACAGTTACAGCGATAAACGCATCCTGATCATAAGTTAGATTTCATCCCACGACCGTGGGAAGTGGTTGCCGTCTGAATCATCTGCACAGTTTATCGGCACTGAGCAGACCAGAAATTGCTGTCTATGTCTACAACCGTGGTGATGTTTGTTGCAGGCGGTGATGAAGGCACTAGCGGCGCGTGGTCACCAGATCACCGTCATCAGCCCTGACCCTCTCAAGGTAAGTGATGGAGCTAACAATTATGAGTAATTTTGGTTTATGGTTATTGAAATGAGCGTTGAACATGGCTCTGCGATAAACTAACCTATTTGTAATACAGATCAGAAAGTTATACTTTTTTCTATCTTATCATATACTTATTGTATATTTTATATAAAAATGTAATAGATTTTGGCATTAATATTAAATACAAATTTTCTTGTGGAACGTTTTTTTTTTTTCAAATGTAAAACGTAAAAATTAAACGTTTATTAATGAAACATGTATATAGTTGATGATTCAAATTATTAGTTTAGCTAAGTTCATTCAATAGAAACAAAATTATACATTGTGCTCCACCCCCTTGATAATGCACGGGACCATAATACATTGGTGTTGCTAGGTATATAGAAGAGAATGTATGGTGATTCAAACGTTAACTAACTCCCTTTTGGAGCTCTTTTTCGTAACCGAGATATGCTTTTTCAAGATACTGAACCGGTTCCGGCAGACAAACGTATCCTCCAACATTTCCTTTTTCATTTGGGATAATGCGCGGGGAGGCGGCCTGCTGCCCGCTCCCGTGTTTTCGGCCTAAGCTTCCTTTCAAGCCCACCCCAGAGCGGGGATCATTCAAATAGGCGCGTCAGCGGGCGTCCCTTATTCCGCCTGGGTGTGATTCTCGCTTTCTCCGTTAGATGTGAGGCTGAGTTCATTACATTCCAACTCTAATGTCGGGAAATCGTGAAATCTCTTTGGGATGGGTAAATTGCAGCGGGATTTAATATTTACGGGCATCTGCCAGGGTTCTTTTACTAGGCACCAAGCGCGATATGGTCGCTGTGGATTTTTCAGCCCTCAAATATCAAAACACCTCTGCCAGAATCGAATTCGCGCTCTAGGGGTTGAGAGGCCTGTAAGCTACTCGCCCAATGACGCGTGCAAGAACATTTTGTCAGCAGATTTGTTTGAAAACTTAGTGTTCAAAGTGAAGTCAGGTTTATGGGTCAGTGGAGAAATAAAGTCACTACATGATTGTTTTACACCGCTTCCGAAAATATATTTCCATCCTCGGGGCTATACAAGATCAGAAAAACAAGAAAAAATCAGGAATAACATGTTAAAATTTAAAACTCATATCTGTTCTCTATATAAAAACATAAATTTGGTGCTCTAGTAAGTGTTCCAAAATAATCCGTTCTTAAACACCGTGCTGTACAAGCACAATAAAATCAATATTCCATTACATTTAGGCTTAAATTGATTTTCATTTGTAATTATTTTTTCATTGATATTATTATACATTTTTCAGGAACCTGTGGCCAACTACACAGATATAGATCTTTCATTCAGTTATAAACTTTTTCGAGAAATGATAACTTTCGCGGACATGTCAGAAGTTGATCCAGTGACAGTTGTGAAGTTACTGACGCCTGGATACTTTCAGCTAGTCGACGAGCAGCTTGGATCTAAACAAATACAAGACTTTCTCAAGTAAGTGCCACATTTCTTCCGTGAACTTTTCATGATATTTGAATGTCGTATGGACAATTGTATTGAAATTCTTCGCTCTTAATAGAAGTCTATGTATCTGAATCACCTTACGTGAAATTATTTCTATCTGAAATATTTTTTTGCATAATATTTGAAAATATTTTTCAGTTTCAAGGCTCATTAACGGTTTTTTGAAAGCTCTTATTCGTGATTCCACAATCTCCCTCACAAAAATCAAGTGCTGAGGTCTCAGTGTCAAGGGAAAATAAATAAATGGAAGCAAGTAATTGTTTTTCTGTAGGGGTGAACACACGATTTCTTGAAAAACCTTTATATATACGAATATGACGTCCAATTTCCCATATTTTCGGTATGGTTTTCAATATACTCGAACAACTAGCATTGTCAAAACGGATTAGCTTCAGAATAATCTTGAAAACTAAATAGAGGCACCTGTCATCATCCATTTCACCCTAAACCTTGGTTCCACATTTATCTCCTATTGAGCTATAGATAGCATTATTATTATTATTATTATTATTATTATTATTATTATTATTATTATTATTACATTACAGGTCATTCGAGAAAATGCATAATCTCAAACTCCTCGCCTGTCCACAGATACAATGCCTCCCAAGGCTTCGACCTTGTGTTCTACGAGTGGTGGGGATATGAAGCCTTGTTCGGGCTTATTCACGCCGTAGGCTCACCGCCGCAAGTCGGTATTCTTTCATTCGGCGGAACCGTCGTCCAGTGGAGATCCATTGGCAATCCTCACAATCCAGCCATCAATCCCGACGCTTTAACTGGATTTACGGACCAGATGACTTTCTGGGAGCGCGTTCAGAATTTAATGAGCAACATCAGATTGACATGGCACTGGGAAGGCGTAATGTTCACAGAACATGTAAGGGAAATGCTCATTCTGACACATACAAACTCGCTTAATGACCATGTAATGAATTTGTTATTTGTGTTATTCCATGGTTTAATTAAATACCTTGTTTTCCGATCTAAAAAACTTCAAACTCGTAATCTCATATCTCTTTAACTAAAGAAACTACTGGTGATACAACAGCACATACTTTCATACATTATTTTAAACGTTTGCAATTTTACTAAATTCACAGAGTTCCAAGAAAATGAGACTTTCGTCATTCATTTAACATTCATTTCTCCTGCCCGTTGAAAAAGTAAGAAATAAACTGGAGTGGTATTGGCAAAATGTTCTTTTTCTATTTTGTGTTAACTTTATGCATAATTTACGAGAAAACTGCTACCTTTAAAAAAACTCAACCCCTTTTCAGTATATAAGCTTTAGAACAAATTCCATTTGAAACCAAATTTTCAATCATCAATATTGAACTGTTACAATGTTAACTTTTCGTAATTTTCGAAAATATAGAGTTAAAAAATGAGTCCAGCACTACTTGTTGTACCGTTCTTTCGTACACAGAGATTCATCAGTCAAGAGAGGTAGCAACTTTTGGAGTTGGGGATGTAATAGCCCATATATTTGAATTCAAAATTAATGAAAAAATTATATTTTCTACGCAGGAAAAAATTATGCGAAAACATTTTGGATCTGCGCCGCCATCCGTCTATGACACATCTCGGAATCTCAGCCTGCTGATACTATGCAACCACTGGACCTTGGAATATCCCCGAGCCCTACTGCCTAACGTCCTGCAGCTGACAGGGTTGCATGTGCGCGAAGAGACACGCCCACTTCCCGCAGACCTGCAGGTGTGGATAGACGGGGCGGAACATGGCGTCATCTACTTCAGCCTGGGTACCAATATCTTGTGCAAGGACCTGCCGCCCGAGAAGCTCCAAGCCATCCTGCGTGCGCTGGCGCGCCTACCGCAGCGCGTGCTCTGGAAGTTTGAGAACGACACGCTGCCCGGCCAGCCGCCCAACGTGCGAATCTCCAAGTGGCTGCCGCAGCAGGACATCCTCGGTGAGCTCTCCCCCAACCCCATCGTCAGCATCTATCGCACGCCCAGCTTACCCCTAAGTCCTCATGCCCCATCTTGAGCTCCTCTGCTCTTCACATTACACTCCCAAGGTATCCTCGTTCTTCCAAAGTCCTTACGTCCTCAGCATCTTCGCTCCTAACATCACAGCGCTCAACGAATTCTTATCCAGTCCTCCCTTCACGCCGCTTCACTTCGCTGAGTGGCGCTCCTCGCATTATCCCCCGAACATATCCTAAGTGACTTCTGACGTTTCGTGCACCTCTACTGTCATCATACCTGAAATGTATCCTCGGTGAGTCCTCCCTCGACATCCTCAGCACGTCCGCTCCAAACATCATATGCCCAAAACATCCTCAGTGAGACCTTGCATAAGATACCTCCACAAAATCTGGGTTACTGAGCTCTTCACATTCTATATTCACGTATCCTCGATGAATCCTCCAAGGTTTTTTGCATGTCCTCAATACTTACGGTCCACGCAGACACTCGTTACCCTAGAGTTGATCGCTCAGTCGCAAAGTCTTACCATGACCTGGTAACACTTTGGCAAGAAATCCAACGAACCCGGAGTTAGTGTTCGTTCTGCTGCCCTAAGGGAAACATCTGTTGCCCTTGGTACTTTCGCATTCGACCAGCAGCCCAGCGTGCGTGTTGCCTATAGGGTACAAGGTCTGAGTGCATTCCCTTTAGCCCAGCTGCCCAGCGCGTGTGTCGCGAATAGGTTTCAAGGTCTGAGTACATTCCCTTTAGGCTAGGTTCGTCATTGTCGGAGGTCCTCTGGCCTAGACATGACAGGAACTTCCGCACTCTGTCACTAGTCAGTATAATGCAAAGAACCTTTCTTAATGGCAGGTCTCTGTGAGTGCTTTTGAGTGACGCTCATTTTTATTGCTAATTAAGCCTTTTTTTCAGAGAATGGCTTCTTTTTAATTTCTCCAAAATTAGATCTATTTCTATTTCCTCCTTAAAGTATTTTTTTTAAATTTTAACTTGCGGAGCGGAAGTGCCTTCCAGTGTTGAAAGTATTTGAATAGAGCGTTCGTTTAATTTTAACTACTCGAGTGATTTTTTCTGTATTCATCATTACTCTTGTTTCATATACTTCTTGAAGATTGTTTATTGTCAAAATACATCTTCACTTATTTCTCTGGACTTCACCCAGAACACTATGAACTACATTTCTTAAGACAACTTAATGTAACAAAAATTGTGAAATATTTCGTGTTTATCCAGCAGCTGTTTAAAATGAATTGAAAGAGTAAACCTACCTCTTCGAAATCTCTTAGTAGTTCTTCATGTAACACGGATTCGTATACGAAAGATTCCATTTCATTTGTCTAAATTATTATGTCTTTGCTTTTTCTAGCAATGTATCTTGAATGCCCTCTTTGAATTTAGATTTAATGCCGCTCAATTTATATTTATCTGTCACTAGTTGTATTTATCTCTAAAATATTCTGCCTCATTTCTTCATAGCACATATTTAATCGTGAGTGTTCATTGATTAGAAAGAGCTTGTCACAGATTGCGTTTTTCTTTTCTATAGATGATAAAATACTTGTGAAAATGTATAATATTTCTCGATATACTTTATTAATCCAGACCGAAGAAATGCAACACGACATACAATGTATTTCACCAAAGTGAATATTTATTTCAATTATTTCTCCCGCGAAATAAAGCAGAGTATATCATGTTTGCACAAAAATATATCTTTTCATCCCAAGCATGCTTGTGGTTAACTTTATCAAGAATGATCTAAACAGGAAAGGAAAGATTCTTAATTTTTATTGCATATTAATGTGCATATTTAAGACTTTCTAGGTTATAAATGCGTATTTTAAAAGTATATTACAAGATTTTAAGCGTCTAAAAATCCTCTCCCTAGATATAAATTATATTTTTCTTACTAATTTCATTAAGGTTAATTTTATCTTTTCGCAGCACATCCCAAAGTTCGCCTGTTCATCACACAAGGAGGCCTGCAGAGCTTCCAGGAGGCAGCTTACCACTCCGTGCCCTTGCTAGGAATCCCCTTTATGGGGGACCAGCAATACAACGTTGCTAAAATGGTTTCAGCCGGCATCGGCTCCCGGATCCAATTAAAAGATATTACAGAGGACTCGATGTACGCTGCTACTATAGAAATGCTCGAAAATCCCAAGTAAGTTATTACATGCTCTAGAAGAAACCCCTAGAATAAAGATGAAGTCTAATGGCATTTTGAAATGAAAGCGTGTTGGCTGTGTGTGTATATAACAAGCACGTTGAGCGCATGACGAGCACTGCCTTATCAAACGGCCCAAGGACCGCACGCAACCTTTCCTTCTTCTTCCTTTCCTATCATATACCCTTATTCTTAAATGCACTATACAACCACAGATTTCGTAAGAGCATACGGGAGCTTAGAGTTGGTATCGGCTGGGGCTACACCCCGCTGGAAGGAGGTACGTAGTGGGGAAAATTCACGCAAGACGACATGTAGGTTGGCTGCAGTTGATCACACCATGCTCTAAACAAACACCGCCGTCTCCCTTGATAAAATATCCCTAATTGGTCTAGTGGCCATAGCAGTTGTCGTACCTGTAAACATCAATTAATCGTCGGTGTGTGTTTGTGCGTCA
The DNA here is from genome assembly GCA_017312745.1 of Gryllus bimaculatus. Taxonomy (NCBI): domain Eukaryota; kingdom Metazoa; phylum Arthropoda; class Insecta; order Orthoptera; family Gryllidae; genus Gryllus; species Gryllus bimaculatus. The sequence goes on from BOPP01000399.1 coordinate 122,726, forward strand.
GGTACGCCGAGCGCATGCGTCGCTTCTCGGGCGTGTAGCGACGCACAAGGCGCGCTCCCTGGAGACGGCGCTGTGGTGGGTGGAGTACGTGCTGCGCCACGAGGGCGCGCCGCACCTGCGCGCCGCCTCGCTGCGCCTGGCGTGGTACGAGCTGCTGCTGCTGGACGTGGCGGCGGCCGTGGCGCTGGCGGCGCTGGCCCGCGCTGCTGCTCGCCCCGCCTTCGCCTGCGACGCCTCTGGGCGCGCCTGCGCCTTCACGGCCCCTGCGCACCACGCGCGCCACCGCAAGGACCAGTGAGCGCGCGCGCCAGTGCTGTTTTATTGCTCCAACTCCACACGTTCACTCAGCCGCAAACCACCATTGAAATGGCGTATTTATTTTCCATTTCCATTTTAGGCATTTACATCTATTTCTCTGTTAATTTCCAATTTCCTTCCTAGGAATGTTTGTCAGCACACCTCTTAAAAATATTTTTCTTTTCTCTTCCACAAAAGACGGTGGAGAATTGGAGGTCTCGGAAATAGATGAATTCAATTCAAAAGCCTATTATCATCCATGAAACGAATGTGTAATATGCATTGATCATTCTTATGTGAAGATTCTTGCAACAAAGAAAGCTATTTATATTTTTTTTATTTTCAGGTTTATTACTTAGCTAAGTATCAGTAGATATAACATTTTTGATGTAAAATAATTGTAAATAAACACGTCTGAAAAACAATATGAACTCTTTAATTATAACTCTGTTAAATTCTGCTACACCCCAGGTCATGCTATTTTGAAGAGCGAATGTTACCTGAAAGTTGTTTCTGTGAATCTGTACATTTCGACAATCAAAATATAATGAATATACTCAAATTTTAAAAAGAGGAAGTAAATAATTTTAGTAGAAGGAAATTTGGTTTTTTGTACGGAATTGTACGTTTGAATTGAAAAGAATTTCATTCATTTCTATTAATGAAACACTCATTCATTTTTTAGTGTTAAGAGGTGTTATTACTCTTATAAAATCTACAGCCTGTCGAAATATGAATGAAAAAGGAAAACCAATAAAAGTGTTTCCCCAATATCTCTCCATATGACTCAAACATCACGTTAAAAGCTTTTACAAAAACCATAGCGAAGAAGACTAAATACAATACATTTTTATTTTACAAGTGGTTAAAAGAGACGATTGTATTCACATCAGTTGTTTATTCACAATTGTAGTGTCACAAGTGTATGATTACTAAAAACATCGATTATGATATCACCATTTTAACATTTTGACAGTTTTTCTAGCAATAAGCCCACATGGAAATGGAATGATTTTCATATCGGTGAAAGTTAAGAATTATATTAATAAAACATTATTTTAATTATTATTATATTAATATTATTCTCTACTTCACAGCTAAATTTTTAGTAGGTTGAATATAAAGAAATTAGAAAAGTAAGTAGTATGAGAATGTATGTGCCATTCTGTCGCACTAGCTTTCTACCATAATTTCCTAAAGAGATTCCACTTAATAATTGCGCCATAATTAATTGTCTTGTCAAGAGGAATTCAGTGAGATATTAATCTCCTCCGTACGTACCAAAAATCATCAAAAACGGATTTAAGTTGCTTAAAAAACAAAAACAAAGAAATCACGTTTTTAGAGACATTTTAATAGTTTACGGGTGGGTTCGCATAACATTCATTCCCCCACCAGAAGACATTGATACGCTTCGACTATTTGCCTCGATTGGTGGACCGGAGGCGGACTGACAGTGACTGACGGGCGAACGCAGGATACTCGATTGCTATATAAAGAAAATACATTGAAAGTTGCCTTATAATTCTTAATTATGATACAATTGTCCTATATATTTCAGTATCAGTTAAACGACAGACTGCTAAATGACAGAGGCCCAATCAATCTCAAAACATGAATAATTTCATGCAGTATTTTAATTCTGAAAATAAACTGTTCGTTCTTTTTTTAAATTACACATTTTACGTTCGTTTAGAATCATTCTTTAATAAGCACGAATATTCATGATATGGTTTGAATATAAATGTAAACAGAAACAAACTATTATTGTTTTCTATTTCTTAAAGATGTACTTTTTTTCAATAAGAAACACAAAATAGTTTTCTCCATATATTAGGTATCTGTAAGATGCTGCAAATAGCTGCATTACGTTATCATAACAAACAAACAAAAGACAGGGAGAGGTGCCTTAGGGAATCAACTGAAATCACTGCAGTGCCTATGACCGAGACGTCCTAGGTTCGAGCTCCGACGGTGACCGAATTTTCGACTCTAACTTCTCAGATAGATCGGATACAGTCGCTGTCTAGTGGAGAATAATAGCAGTCGGCTACTTCAATCGGTAGTTAATGGTTGTTTCTCCGATCAACACTAAGCGAATGCCGGAGCAATACCCTAACAAACGGGCCACTGACCGAGGGCGATATTTCCATTCTCGTCCTTGTCCTATCCTCACCCCTTACTTACAGACTTCTACACTAACATGCACCACACTACCACATGCTGGGAGACCGGTCGGGAGCTTCAAGCTGGCCCCGGCAGGGGCGGAGCCCCGCTGCTGGAGGGAGATACGTGGTTGGGGATAACCCCGGTAGCCGACGGTAGGTCGGCGCCGAATCCCTCTATCAAGCGGGGGAAGACTACTGCCACCTACCGAGAAAAAACATGCGCTACACTTAAGGGACTAATGAACGTAACAGTCCAGTGTGCCCGGGATCTAACAATCAACCACCGAACAAAAGTATATTTTAAGTAAGGAGTTTTAATTCAGGTTTTATATAGCTTGCATTTATAGCATGAAACCATAAGAAAGTAATAAGTTCAGCATAAGATGAAATGTATTTTCCAGCCCCTTTTTGCCCCCTTTTGTCTTTCTCGCTACTGCTTACACAATATAGAGACAGTCATGTAATGCTGCGGAAAACGGCCAATTTTCGGCAGAAAAAATCATATCGCTGGGGCTCTGGTAATGAAAAAGTCGATGAATCCAGTTGCTAAATATAGAAAATAATCAATTAACACGGCGTGTTGTAACCCACAAATTCATGTTTTAGGGGTGCTTGATACGAAATGATGTAAAACGTTTCGGTCGCGTCCCGTCAATGCGTCTCTGCGCACATTGTCAACATTTTCAAAAAAGTGGCACTACATCTTTTTATTAATATTGTTGTCGGGATACCGTAATGGACCCCTTCTAGAATGATATGGTGGAAGTCTCGTTTTCGCTACAGTCCGTATTTTTTCGAAATTCAAAAATTCAAAGTTTTTGTCAGTGTCTTTTCAAACTAAAACTATTAAAATAAAATTTGTTAATAATGAAATATGTTTTGTTAAAGATACGTTTTGAAATAAAGTTAGTACCACTTCTCGAAAATAGAGTGCTTTTCTCGTAATTGTGAATGAAACATAGGCAAGCTTTAAGTTTGTTTTCAACAATTTTTTTCTCAAAACGGCAGCCAATTCTTTTGATTCAAATATAGAACTCGGATACATAAAGAACGTTTAAACGAAGCGCAAAAATACGAGCCACCCGCGCCCCACCCATGTACCGTCGGTTACTACAGCGCAGAAGTACTAGCCCCGCTTGTGATAGGGGGCTCTGGGGAGAATGGTGTCGGTAGTAACGCCGCACTAAAGAAAGTTGCGGACGGCCACAAGCTAAGGGAAAAAGGGAAAAAATAGTCACTGCCGCGCCATGATGGCAGTGGGGCATACTACTACACGCACACGGCAAGATACACCTGGCCCTGCGTGAGTACAACAGATAACGCGCGGACAGAGGTCCGCGAGGCGCCCTCCTCCACGCCCATGCCAAGGGAAAGCTAGCTGTCGGAACAACAAATAAGATCTGCAACAACACCAGACGACAAGCTGGAGCCCTGCCTAGATCTCGAATAGAATTATGTATTAAAAATATATATGTATATTCAGGACCTTCCTACAACCGCAATTACGAAGCTATGTTTTTCTTCGTGAAATGTGTTAATAAAAACAATCTCTGTTCCAGAACCCTGTTCAAAGTGTGGAAAAGAAGTATTCACGTCTCATATTATTCTTGAATACCCTGCTACTGATAGTATAAGAAAACTTCTGAAAATGGAAGGAAACCTAAAATAATTACTCAGTTCCACAGAAGGGTGTGCTAAAGTAATAATTTTCTTAGTAGCTATAAAATATACAACATAATATAGCTATCAACGTTGAATTAGTACTTTAGTTAGATTAAACATAACGTGTGAAGTTGTAATTAAGTGTACCATATTTATTCTTGTTATAATTGTAACTATTATGTTTGTATGTACAATTGAATCGGGCTGAGAGGAAAGGGAGCCATTTCTTACAACTTTTCAAGAGGAAGGAAACATTAAATGATACTCAAACTTGTTATATTATCCTGTCCAATTTTTATGTGTGAATTCACTCTGGTAGTACTAAACTGTTTTAATATACTTTCTGCTAAATAACTTTTATGTGATCAGAATTCGTGTTTAATTCTTGTTGGTATCTTTCCTTTCTCCTCAGTGTCAGAATAGCGTCTAAAGAAAACTGGGTACCGATATCATAAATGCAATACACTTTACATAATACTATTCAAGAACAACATATTTGTTTAGAACAATCATTTATCTAACAAAATAAATATTTGTGTAGCAACAATTGGCAAAATTTACTATAAATTATGTATTGTAAAACGTTTGGAAAAAGGACAATCACATGGCCAATTTCTTTATCTTCTTGCACTGATTTATAAAAGTGACCAGCTTTTTTTTGTGGATATGAATTTCGTCCTTTGCTGCACATTTAGTGCTGTCACACAAAACTGTACTCTTAATTTTTGCTCCAAACTTCACATTTGGAGCAAACAACCACATGGGGTAAGCCACATCGAAGTTTAAAATTTTCTTTAAAAATTAAAATTAAAAAAGTGGTATTGAATGTATGGTATCGCATTACTAGTATGCACAGATCGCATTGCCTGTATGCGCATCTAGATATTCAAACGCTCATGGCAAGCATAGAATTTGCGTCCCTGCCAGGATACTTCAAATGGAGTTGTTATTTGTTTTAGCGGGTATACTCTAAATAGCGCCCCTGTGAGTGGCTCCCATGACTCGTGCCATGCCTTCCATACCATAGATATGCCACTACATGCATGCATTCATGCATAACGCGATAAGCATAGCGAACATTCTAAATCAAAATTATAGTACTGAGGAGAAACGGAATATGTGAGTGACTTGACCCTTCCTTCGCAGAACAGCTACTTCGATTTTGCAATTTATAGCCTAAACACTGTTAAATTCTTTAATGGCATAATGACTTTTTTCATAGTATAGTTTGCATTGTCTTAAAATACAACTTTCTAAAATTAAAATTAAAAAATGTATTTTTGACTTATTGCTTTTCTCCTCACGCTGATTCATTTATATTAATTCAATTGTATGGCAGGGGTCGCTTATGACCTAACTGATGTCACAGACTTCTATATCGCAGATGACCTAGACATTATAAAGCAACCTTAAATAAATAAATTTTAAAAAGTATCTTTGCATAGGGTCATGTTTAATTTTGCGAAAAAATAGTATTTTTACGTCATTTGGCATCAACCATCGGCGATTTTTAAATTTTATGAGAAATGATCAAGTATTTATTTAATGATTTTCTCAGAAACATCTCCGAATTTTGTCTTTAAAAGTTTTTCACTTATGTAATAAAGAACGACAAAAAATTGTGTTGGTTTCATTTTCAGCTCACTCATTACTTTCGAAAATTGGAAAAACTTTCGAAATGGAAAAATTAAAACTCCCCGCGCTTTTTTTGAGGCGGTACCAATATATAAGGTCGAGTCATATAGCGTCAATTTAATAAGCTTAATATTATTGAAATGAGTCCAACAAGGTTTTTTTTTCCTTAAAAATACAATTTAAATTTAGTATGGAAGAAAAATGCAGCGATGGATAGTTGAATGTTACAATGTTCTCAATAAAAAGGTATATTCCACTTTATTACAGTGGGGAAGAATGTATATACAGATATGCATAAAGTAATCATATCATAGTTTCGAATAAATTCATAATGGCATTTTTGGATGGCTTTTAGTTCTGAATGTTCCATTTATTTGAGAAATTTTCTTTGCTTGTGTGTATGATTTGCTGGAAATAAAAAGTGTTTATAATGTATTTGTTAATTTACTATTTCATTACTTTAATTCTACTAATTCATTACATTGTTTTAACGTGTTCAAAAATTAACGAGTTTTTAATTAATTTGTTGAGTCTTCGTAATAATGCAACGCGTCTCGTAACCCTCATTGGTTCAGCACGATTTATCCCGTGGCAAGTGCATGTGACTCCTTTTTGGGAGGATCAGCATTAAGGTGAATCTGAAATTTATCCCCCAGGGTTGTTAGTCCTGGGGGATGGAACGATGATGATCATAAAGAAGGAAGAAACTGATATAGGCACACACCTGTGCCCAAGACGGGACAAACCCGCGATCATCATTATTATTATTATTATTATTATTATTATTATTATTATTATTATTATTATTATTATTATTATTATTATTATTTAATTATTAATAATAATAAAAATATTAATACGATTATCTTTAGGAGTAATACTCTGTTATTTCACTCGTTATCACTTTTTTATATAGTCCACAAGACGTAGACCGTAAGTCAAGAGTACCATCTCCATGTACGCACATCTGTCATAGGCGCTCCTGCATCACAACCCAACAGCCATGATTGGGAAGGAATTAGGATAGGGGTTGCACTTCACAGGTGTTGAACTAGTCTTTGTGAAGTAGAAAACCTCGTTTTGTTGGAACAAATTTCAGCAAAAATGAAACATTTTACGGAGCTTTCTGATTTACTACTTTCCGAGGCATCTATAACTGTTTACTTTCTGTTGGAAGGCATTTATTAAGAAGAGACTAATTACGGTTTTGTTTGGTTGTAATTCTTCATTTAAAAGAAAATGAAAAAAAATTAATGAACTTAAAATACACTATGAGACGGTAAAAAATAATATAATGTAATATTATAATGTAATTCGAAAGAGAAGCAATCAATGAAAACTGGAATATCTAAGCAATGAAAATTGAAAAACAGTTCCATTTATGGCAAGAATGGCATTTTCAGCAGGAATTAATAAGAAAATATGTGTCAATTGTTGTCAGCGCTCTTTGCTGTATGAACAAATTCGTCCCAGCGCTCATTGACTGAAATGTGTAGATATATAGACAGAAGTGCGATATAATAATATTACGTAACCGTTTCTAAGGGCGAGAGAGTATGTACTGTTTTGGAACCACTACTTTTCAAAAATATATCATTGCACCAAGTTGCACAATTTGTATCAACAGCTCTGAAACAGATGATGCGGTCATCCGATAAGGAACTATAGAATTTCACCTTGATAAATCGTGGATTTATCAGATTGTTTCAATGTCACAAAAAGTAAGAAAACATTACGACGAATACATAAATATAGACCATCAACTGCAGTACGGCGTATATGGGCGACAGAGTTGCCTGATTTCCACTATCACGCTTCAAAAGGCAAACATGGTTTTGGATGTTCCAGTGCGCTGAATAACATTTCACCACTAAATTAACACAACTGTTAGGATAATTTCATATATATGATTGTGACGGATAATCCGTCACAATCACTTTAATAAATAACTTTAAATAAATCACTTTAATAAATACATAAATAATTATTTATGTAAATGTTATTATTAAATATTAATAATAAATTTAAAGGAAACATGAATAATAATGACTTTTTTATCAGAATTTAAAATAACGTTAACATAACACTTACAATATAAATAGAACGAAAACCTGTCATCACTGTCATGAAGCGATGGGGACAAATGCGATAGAGGAAGCCCATGTGGCGAGTTTGAATATTATGTGTGTATGGTATGGGTGAGAATGTATAATGCTGCAGCCATTTTTGAAGAAATGTTTTCAATTCCCCGCCATACTTCTTAATCGCCGAAACTTGGTAACAAAAAATTGTATACATCTTGTTTCAGTGTATGTCGCAAGTTACTTGCTCCCACACGTGTTGTTAAAAATCGATGTTTTGTGGGTCCCTGATTACGTGAAAAATCGATATCCATCTGTGGTCAACCCTAAACCGTTCTGCCGACTTTCTCCAAAATTAATATTTCTCGATCTATTTAAAGAAAATTGAGACCCTCTGAGCTTGAAAATGGATATTTAATTTTGGGGGTACTTTACATGAACTCTCGACATCATTTTTAAAGTTTTCTCAAAAATGGCCCTAAATTTTAATAAACTTTACCTCGGATAACAAAAAGGATGCTTAGAAAATGTCGCAGGTCTCATTGCCATTGAAATCGCTGATATTTTGAAAATTGCAAAAGTTGAACATTTGTTTTCGGCCTCTTCCTAAAACTACTATATAAAAGATCAAAATTTTGTTCTTTAATGAAATCTGTTCTTCAAAAACAAATTTTCAAATAATTTTACGCACATCGTTTCGAGTTTTATGTATAACAAGTTCTCATGTAACTTTCCGTGCAGTTTAGGCAGTTTTTATACAATTATTATCTCAAAATTGGCTCCAAATATTTCTTTAAATTTTCTACTTCAAAGGACGGTGAAATAATTCACGTTGGCCCCCTTTCGGGCAATTTCTCTGCATTATCGAAAATTGCATAAAATATTGAACGATAACAATAGAAAGAGATATGAGAAAATAATAGAAAAGAGCCATATTTATGATAGAGATCTTTCTTATATAAAATCTCTTCTAAAAAAGTAGATCTTTGAAAAATGTCACTACATTTTTTTGAAACAACGAGTAGTTTTCGCGTAATTTTCGCACTGCTTAAAGTTAATGTAATTTATAAAAAAAAATTATGTTCAGGTCACCATTTCGTTGAACTCCTTGCATTTTCGAAAATTGCAAATGTTAGAAATAATACAAGAAAGCATAAGCTCCTGTAGCATCACTAGTTAATATCTTTATCGACTTTACAAGACAGAACGATTACCTAAAGTTGCATATATTCCGCAACCAAATAACGCCAGCACTTCTCGACCAGTTCAATTCCGCGATATTAATCATGAGAAAAAAATGTAGATTGTAATTTGGTGTAAACATTATAATATTGTGGCAAAAAGTCAAAGAAATTCCCGGCCATTTCATAACAAAATCGTTTCGACTCTTCGTCCCTGTTTCTTGACGACTGCTCTGACCGTCAATCGGTGAGTCGTCCGGTCGCGTCGCGTCACGTCTTCGCAAATGAGAACGTATGAAGCACACTGGGTGGTATATTGACTTCCAAAAAGCTTCAAAAATAATTTCAAACCTTTTCGTAACTTTTTCTTATATGCTCTCTATTTATTAAATCAACTTTCTCGTGCGCTAACTTCATCGTTGGTCGTTGATGAATTTTTGTGTTGTTTAAAAAATTGATTATTTAATAATATTCCTATTCATTTGGAATTTTGCAGAGAGTATGTCCATTATCCAGAAAAACTAGATATTTCTTACTTTCTCGCATTTACTGTAATAAAAAGAGAAAGATTTGTAATCGTGCGCCGGGAAACGGCGAATTTTCGACACAAAATCTCGTATTGCCGGGCCCTGGTAAGGGAAAAGGATAAATCCAATTGCTAAACATAAAAAAAATCCTCTAACACGCGGTGTACCCATAATACATATTTTGTGGATCCTTCTAACCGAAAAATCGATTGACGTAAAACGTTCGTCTGTGCGTCCATCTGTGCACAACGATAGCGCATAAACCGTCAGCCGATTTTCTCCAAAATTGATATTTTCCAATTCTTCTATCTGATTTCGTGGACTCTGGGATTTGAAATCGAAACTTTAATTTTGGGGGTAACTTTACATGAAGATCCTGGAACATTTTCAATATTTTCAAAAAATGGCTCCAAATTTTTGATTAAATTTTGCTGTTGAATAGAGCAAACAACGTTTAAAAGAATGGTGCAGGTCTAATTTTCGTTGACATCCCCGACTTTTTGAAAATTAGAAAAAAAATTCAACTTCAAAATTAGAGATCGACATTTTTGTTTCAGACAAAGTCTGTTGTAAACAATTAGCTCTTCAAAAAAGTTCAAGTTCACGTATTTGAAAAAGCAGTAATTTTTTGCGTATTTTGCAATTGAAATTTACAAAAACAATTCTCCAAACCACTCCGATTTTTTTCTTTAAATTTTCTTCTCTTATGTAATAGGAAACGATACAAAATGTGGAGCTACGATTTTCGGATATTGGTCGATTTGAATTTTGCAACTTTCGCAAAATTAGGGTTTTCAATGCAAATGAGACCTCCACCATTCGCATAAATGTCCTTCATACTATCGAACAATAAAATTTTATTAAAAACGTTGGAGATATTTTTTTCGGTTTGAAAATACCCCAGGGGCTTCTTGTAAAGGAAAAGGAATAGCTAAAACTTCAAATTATTAAACATTCATTCATTTTTAAAATTTATTTAAAAAACTGATCTACATAACTAGTATAAAAAGTATTATATAACTACTACTAAAGGTGAGAATGTGATATTTTAGCTCCAATTGTTTTTCCATTCCATATGACGTGATTTTGTACGGATAGAACAAGTGACGCTTAAAATAAGGACACAAGTCTAATTTTTGTTGAACTCTTTGAATTGTCGAAAGTTAGAAATAATGCAGGAAAGTATGTGCTATCGTAACACTACTAATGAATTATTTTTATAGACTTCACAAGACAGAACGATCAGCTAAAGTTGCATATATTCCGCAAGCAGTAAAAATTAATAATATTTGTATATTGCAATTGTTTTAAATAATGTTTCATCTAAAAACGTTATGGTGTAGTTTTCTTTGTTTTTTACCATGCCAATAGGTCTTTTTAAAAAATTCCAATTTAAAGATTTTTAAATATGTTAGTACTGATTGATTTTAGAGGAGGGTTATATGGAGCAACCAACATGCAAGAAAGAGACAGGCGTAGTTCCATTCAACTCCGTTCTGCAATCTAAGGTTGAGATGCTCTATAACTGATAACACCCTATATTCAGGAAAATAATAGAAAGGCTAAAACCGCTAGGACAGGGAGAGACAACACGAAGCCCAGCTTGTATAATGCGCTGACATAACATCGCGCACGATGATACACTTGTGACGTAACGAGACGATCTTCTCAAGGTCAACAAGCGTTATCGACACACTGAAGTGCGCGAAAAGAAAGTTCAAGTACCATTTAGTCGGGAAAGTTGACGTTAAACTCGCTTCAATCCAAAGTAATTGTGACCATGCAATGTCACACATCCTCTCTACTCTCTTGCGCATCTGTGCACATATTTTTACTTTAATAAATAATCTCTTTATTAACTATCCGTATTTAAACTTAAGTAAATAAATGTAATGAATGCAATGACTAAATAAAGAGTACTTAATAAACAGGAGACGAAAAAGGAATGATTGACTTGCAGAATGTGGCGGGAACGTCTCAAGGCCGCCAAGTGTATTTAGCCCCGCCCCCGCAGAGAGGCTCGAGCAGATAAAAGGCATCAGCGCAGACACCAGAGTGCTAGTGGAGAGAGCGCCAGCCGCCATGCGAGCTCTGATCGCGCGCCTGCCCTTGCTGCTGCTCGCCCTGGGCTGTGGCTCCCAGCGGCCACACAGGCGGCGCGCATCCTGGGCATCTTCCCCACGCCCTCCATCAGCCACCAGCTGCCCTACCAGGTGAGGCACGCCTTCCTTCATTCGCTTGCTACCTTTAGGTAAGGCATGCACGCCCTCATCAGCCTCCAGTGGCCCTACCAGGTAAGGCACGCCCTTCTTCAGTCACTTGGCGTCCTTTTTAGGAAAGGCACGCAATCCCGCCATCAGCTTCCCGCTGCCCTAGCAGGCAAGGAACGCGTGTCCTTCATCAACCATTAACTCGTTAAAGTTATCCCTCGCACCTTTCGCCAGCTACTTAGTTCTATTACCATTCTTACAAAACTAATCTAACATATTCAAAAGGCCGTCATCAACCTCTATACAGTATTTGAGTAAAACTACGAGTGTGCGTATGTTCGTGTGTGTGCGGTTCCATCACTTATGACTTGACCACTTCCCGTGCACCAATTGAGACGTATGAGGTGCCATTCGACGGGTCTCTGTCTCCTGATGGGGAAATTATAATTTGTTTTCGGATCCGCCCAGCAGAATATAATAAATTTCCAAAAAGATATTTTTGCGCTGCGGTCGTAGTTATAATGCCAGGAATTAAACCAGCGTCTTCTAATTAGATGGCGATGTAGATGGCGTTGATTTAACTCCAATACCCCAACGCATTTTCGCTCAATGCGATCAATGGCTTGATTACAAAATTCATCGCGAAATTCGATCTTATGACAACATTCTTCATTGTGTTCGCCATTCTCTTTCAACAGTAATATAAGTTCTTTTCTATTACGTCTAATATAGTTATTTGTCCAAGTTCTGATGATTTCGAATATATTGAATACATTCTCTCCCGAAACTGATCCCCTGATTGCAGCAATTTTTAATACATTTCTTTTACGTGTTTTATAATCTTGGAAATAACGTGATTTATAATAGTATCTTCCTTGATTTTTACTGTAATGCTTTTTAGTTACAGAAATCCAATACCAACAAAATGCAGTTATAACAAATGTGACAGAAATTTTGAAACTAATTGGGAATGATCTGTAGTTTTGAATTTGGCATTTGTACTAATGCAGATGATGTGCATTTTTGTGCATATTCGCCAAAGAACTTAAAAATGTAGCTATACTAAAATTTAACTTCGTATTAGCATCATCAAAATCTGCAAGTATTTGCAGGTTTTGATGCAAAACCTTCAACCCAACAATTTTTACTTTCCTGTATACATACGACATTTTTACGAAAATAAACGTTTTGGGGTCCCTTGATACCGAAAAAATTATTTTTCTTCAAAACCACCGTCTCTCGGTCTGTCTGGCCGTCAGTCTGTGATTTGTTTGTGAATGAACAAATAGGGCCCAAGAGTTTTTTTCCAAATTCAAGAAACCCTTGTTCATCTTACTCGAGTCGAAGCTTTGAGATTTTGAAAAACACGATTTAAAATTTGTGAGTACTTTACATGAAGACCCTGGGGGCATTTTCAAAATTTTCGAAAAAACAACTCCAAATTTTGTCTTTAAACTTCTTGTGAAATAGAGTAAAATAAACCTATAAAGGTGGCATGGGGCCGATTTTCACGGTTTACTCTAAATTTTCGAAAATTGCAGAAGTTTGAATTTTATCTGCATTTTCCTACAACTGCAAAATTGAAGATGGAGGGTTTTCCTTGAAAAATGTTATACATTATTAGTTCTTTCAATAAGATTATGTACATTTTTCAAACTTTTGGTAGTTTTCGTGCAGTATTGCGTGGAATTAGCGCAATATTAAATATAAAAACAAGATTTACTCAAAAATGGCTCCAAATTTGTCTTTAAACTTTTGATAGTGATAGTGATAAATGTTGTCTACAAGTTGACCTAAACGTGATATTGCTCTAATCATTTGTTTTTTTCAAAAATTACAAAATTGTAATCGTTTGACTAGCCTTTTACGTCATTAATTATTACGTCTTTACGTCTATATAATTACGTCTTAAATACATTAGCAACGATTTCTTTACACCATATTTCCAAGTACATGTCTTATGAAGTCTCTCAAAAACTCAAAACCTTTATGTGAAAACGAATTCAATTTACGCATCTATAGAATATTTCTAAGGCTAAAAACGGCTAAAAATTGTTTCTTCATACTTTTCGTATGGATAGTACTAATGTTTAAGATGGCATAAAGTTAATTTTGCTGTATTATTTTTTCAAGAAATACACGAATGAAGTTTTTTTAATCTCTCACACCGTTAATATGCACATTTCTAGCTGGTTGTATACATTATTGCCCTTGTGTGTACGTCAAATGGCTTTAAACGTAGTTTACCGAAACCAAACAATTTCTGTGAAAAAAAGCTTTAAATTTCGCAATTACAGTAAAGCTTAAACTTCATTGTCTTATTAACGGACCTTAATTCTTCAATGAAAATTGTCATTAGGATGAAGTTTTACTCTTATTTAATATTATTGAAGTAATATTTCAGTTCTACTATTTAGAAGCCGAAAATTGAGAAAAGTTTTAAAAAATGTACTTTGGGGAACGATAGATGGCAGCCGGCAAGAGTATGTGGCAAATCATAATAGCTAGCCCCGACCAAAAAAATAGAAAACCAATACGAGAACGTCTGTGCCGTTCTGTAGCACCACTTAGTTTATAATATAATGCAATTTGCTAAGATTTTTATTGGATTTCACTGCAATAATTTCTATTAGAACTCTAAACCACGCTTTTCTAGTGGTTAAGTCTTCGCGCAATTGCAGAATTTATTCAACATTCAATTAGAATTTAATGATTGATGTTCGTTGCAGGCGGTGATGAAGGAGTTGGCTTTGCGTGGTCACCAGATCACCGTCATCAGTCCTGATCCACTCAAAGTAAGTTAAGTTAGTGTTATCATTTTTACGCTGTTAATGACTCCACAATTCAGCGTAGATTGTTGCCCAACGATCATCACCCTTTCAATTCAATTTATAAAGTTAACTAGTTGTGCTGCCAAAGCATATACTTTCTCGAATTGTTTCTAAATTCTCCGCAACATTATACTACTACATAAACCTGCAAAAGTGAATAGTTTTTTCGAAATTTGCACTTAAAATTTACGATTTTTTCTCAAAAACCGCTCAAATTTTTTTCTTGAAATTTTTTCCACATATGTAATAAGGGACTGTAAAAAATATGGTGAATGTGCCATTTTGGGTATTGCTTTCTTTTTAAATTTATAAAAAGTATTCAAAACTATGAAATTAAAGATAGATATTTTTACTTCAGACAAAGTCTGAACAAAATTAGCTGTTTAAAGGTCGTGTGCAATTTTTTGAATAAGTGAATAGTTTTCGTAGGCCCGAGCCCGTTCATGGGCTGTCGTGCCAAGTACATACATACATAATAGTATTCGTGTAATTTCTGTTTAAAATTAATGAAGCATATAAGGGCATCCCGTCATACATAACGACAATATTGAAATATTGCGAAAAAGTTTTTGCTGCAGTAGCACCATTAGTTTCTTTCGATAAAAACGAAAATATTAAAAATTTCCTTTCCCTGAATGTATATGCTTTAACATAATAATTAATTTTGAAATGAATGAATAACAACGCACTACAACATTTATTGATTTTCTATATGAAAGAGTATTTTTTTCATTGTTATTACAATGTTTTTTTTTTGCAGGAACCTGTGGCTAATTATACAGATGTAGACATTTCCTTCAGTTACGAATATTTTCGACTAGTGATAACTTTCGCAGACATGTCAGAAGTTGATCCTGTGACAATGCTGGAAATGATGACACCTGGCTTTATCAAACTAGTCGACAAGCAGCTTAGTTCCGAACAAATAAAAGATTTTCTCAGGTAATCGTGCCAATATTTTCGAATGATTGGTCTACATTTCGTGTTATATAAGGTTAAAATTAGAAGGTGGTTGATAATTGGGTGTGGTGTGTTAACACGTTGCGATACACTTATCACGCTCCGATGACATATTAAAAATTACAAGAATTACAGCACACGTTAATAGCAAATGCCGCTCAGGTAGCCCATATTCACAATAATTCAGTATCTACATATGTAATACGTGTAGCAGATTGACTAATGGGGCTACTACAATTTAGGCCTTGAAATTCATTTATCCTATAATTTGTGCAACACAGTATATGTCGAAGCTCCTCATTCACTATTGCGTAGGTTGTGGCACTGACGTTACCACATGTTTACAAATTGTCACCCACCAATTTTTTTTCAAAGTATAAATAGCTAATAGAAATGGTATACAATGATAAACACATTATTCTTAAGTACCGGTGTTTTCAAATTTTTCTATTTCCCCCAGAGAATACTCGAAGAATTTACAAATACTCGATTAGTTTACCTTGTTATACATTTTACATTTCTAATATATTTAGTCGAACACAGACATTCTTTATAAATGTATGAATTTGCGGATAACAACTAGCTAATACAAGCGGATAAACTAGCGAATAAACTAGCTAAAACAGGGGGGGCAGACTACATCTCTTAGACTCCATCCCTCACGTTTTGTTCCAAATACCAGTATACTTTAGCTACATTTCCAAATCGTTTGTGCACAATAAAAGTGACATCTCAAAATTGTCCGTTTTAGTTAAATGACAAAATATATTTAGAAAATAGTATTTTTTTACAATTAAAAATTTCATGAACGTAGTTCGCAGGACATGAGGGAATCACATTGTCTTTGGCTGCGAAAGAAGTGTCTCCGCTCAAAATAAAATCATTCTCCTGCAAAGTAGCACTTCTGTAGATGTGCCACTTTTCTTGAGCACCGATTACACGTATTATGATTTTTTTATAATAGTGTATTTGAAGCATGCACATTTTCCCGACTTCCGGCCTGTTCGCAGATACAACGCCACCCAAGGTTTCGACCTGGTGTTCTTCGAGTGGTGGGGATACGAGGCTTTTTTCGGGCTAATCCACGCCGTAGGATCACCGCCAGTCATTGGGATTCTGTCTTTCGGTGGAAGCATCGTGCAGTTCAGATCCATCGGCAATCCGCATAATCCAGCCGTCAATCCAGATGTATTTACTGGCTTTTCAGAGAAAATGACGTTCTGGGAGCGCGTTCAGAATTTAATCGCTATGGTTCGAGTGACAAGACAATGGGAAGGCGTAATGTTCCATGAACACGTAAGTCCTAAATTATTAACAATCTTTGAAAACCATTGTATATTCACGACCTCGAAAGTAAATATAAGAAGGTTGAAGATCACAGAATTTGGTTACCGTTCAATTCGGAGCTTTAAATTGAACGCTTTTAAACATTTCACTTTGCCGACTTTTCGGAATATTTTGATTGTATCTTTATAGCTAATAATACAAGAACAACAACACTGTAAAATATAAGACTAAGACACAACAAAGTTCATAATCTACGACCCCTGTGCATGCCCTAGAATTTGATAATATTTATTGTAAGACACCTTGCAGTTGAAGTACGTTATGTAAATAGTTCTGTAGCATATTTGAAAGAATTTTTCAACTTGGGTCGAACTATTATTAATATGACTGCGAATACGTGGACAATGTACAATTTGTTTACACTAAGATTTCAACACATTGATTCCTACATCAAATTAAAAAATATACGGTTCGCTTCATAAACAAACATGAAAAAAATCGTGAACGAATTTTTTAAGTAATCAGAATCTAGTCCGAGAGATGTGTCATATTTTTTCTAACTAAATAAAATTTTCATCATTTAAATAGACTTCGGAGTAGTCTCGACCACCAGTGTTTAAAATGAAATTACTGGACAAACAAAATCCATATTTTTAAAATATTCCCCCAGGCAAACAAATGCGATCCGAATGTCCCCTCTCATATTTTACAGATTACATATACTATGGAAACCTGACGGTACTTATAAGAACCAATCGACAAAACATCCGCAATTGTGGTAGTACTGTTTACTCGGGAGTAACTTCTTAGAAGTGCATCAAATTGATTAAACGGTTTCGGGTCGTTAAGCCCACGGACAGAAGGTCTTATTCTTAGTAAATTCAGTATAATAAGAGATCCATTGTACAGAAGATCTTACAGCAGAAGGTTCAATAACTTAAGAGATCTAAAATTAGATCCAAATGCACATGTCTAGTAGTTATGTGCAGGTGCTCCAATAGGTAGAAAGTTTTGTTATCTTAATTGTTGAGCGAATTATACCTGAGAACCGAAGTCTAAATTTCAAAAACGACGCCGAAAAGGTGTGGCGTGCTCATAATCAGCAACGAAAGAGAATTTTCTACTATTAGAGGAAAACATTAGCTTTGAAGTCGTAATTCAAGAGATCATTAAACCCCAATTCTATCTTTTTCTATTTTTATTTTTAGGATTAATTTTTAAAGTTCAGTTTACATGAAACTCATTTGTATTATTAGCTTAAATATAGTTACTTATAAACCAAATCTAATCTAAACTACAATTGACGAGGGGACTCACAGAGCTCCTCTGAAAATAATTAATATTGGCAAAAAAGTTGAGAAAAAAATGCATAAGATATCTGTTTTTATTCTAGCTTGGTTTCTAAAAATATGTTGTTTTCTAACAGGAGAAACTTATGCGAAAACATTTTGGATCAGCGCCGCCATCCGTCTATGACACATCTCGGAATCTCAGCCTTCTGATACTATGCAACCACTGGACCCTGGAATATCCGCGAGCCCTACTGCCTAACGTCCTGCAGCTGACAGGGTTGCACGTGCGGGAAGAGACACGCCCCCTTCCCGCCGACCTGCAGGCGTGGCTGGACGGCGCGGAGCAGGGCGTCGTCTACTTCAGCCTGCGGCTCCAAACGTCATGAGCAAGGACCTGCCGCCCGAGAAGCTCCAGCCATCCGGCGCGCCGCTGGCGCGCCTGCCGCAGCGCGTGCTCTGGAAGTTTCGAGAACGACGAGCTGCCGCCGGCCGCGGCCCAACGTGCGGAGTGGCCAAGTGGGCTCAACCGCGCAGGACATCCTCGGTGAGTCCTCCACCCACGACCTCAGCTCTTGGCTCACACGCCCAAAGCATCCTCGGTATGTCCTTCGCCATGGCAAAACTTTTGCCTCACACTCCCAGCGCCACCTTGGTGAGTCATCTCCTCTCGTTCTCAGCCTTCTCGCACCGCACACCCAACGCTTCATCAGCGAGGACTCCCTCCTGTCCTCAATCTCTCGCATCGCTTGCTCAACGCATTCTCAATGAGTCCTCACTCCCATCAAAAGCCTCTTTCATCACCCCCCCCCAACGCATCCTCGATGAGACATCCCTCCTGTCCTCATATCTCCACTCCTCGCATCAAACGCTCAACATCCTGGGCTTGTCCTCGCCTCCCGTCATCACCTCCGCTCCAAGCGTCACACGCCCAATCCTTCGACGGCGAGACCTCCGCCCACGTCCTCAGTTCCCTGTGTCGAGATAATTACTTCATTCTATTTCAATCTTCGCACTCAAGATGCCGTTCAATATTCCAATATTTTGTAGAACTAATTCATTGGGTGCACTTACATAGCGGAAATGCCCGCTCTTGCACATATTTGAAATTTTCTTGAAGGTTATACAAGTACGTACTTATGTACGTATATCTGCATTATTTCCTCGAACAAGTTTCCTGGAAAATTATATTTTTTTCTGCGTTTCTTGAATCACAAGAGATCTACAACCTCTATTTTTTTCTCCCGAAGTTTATATTGGATTTTTGTAGGAAGCGAAGTCAACGATTGTTGAAACGTATAAAAGCATCGAAATAATATATTTTAGATGATTGTTGTATCTTCTACGATTCTTATAACTATTTTAGTATTAATTTACAACGTTAATTTGTCTTTTCCCAGCACATCCCAAAGTTCGCCTGTTCATCACACAAGGAGGCCTGCAGAGCTTCCAGGAGGCTGCTTACCACGCCGTGCCCTTGCTAGGCATCCCCTTTATGGGAGACCAGCACTACAACGTTGCCAAGATGGTTTCGTCGGCCATCGGATTGCGGCTAGAATTAAAAGATATTACAGAGGAGTCGCTATACGCCACAATTACGGAATTGCTCGGAAATTCCGGGTAAGCTTTTCTTACACATTTCACCAGCAGTGTTATCTCAGAGTCTGCACACTGTTATCTCTAGAGCGAGAAATCTTAAGAGTTCGATATCCGAAGGTGTTGGAATTCCGATATTAGTTATATAGCTAGGTCGAATTCGCGAGGGTGGCTGTGCTGATAGATAGTTTTCTTATGTTTTCTTCTATCAATACCAGACGAATGCTGGTGTAGTACCCTATCAAACGGGCCGCAGATCACGCGCGATCTACCTTGCCATATCCTTTTCCTTTTTTACACAAACAGACACACCCGCAGTACACCTCCACACATTTCGGTTGACCAGACGGGAGCTGAGAAATTATTATGGGCCTAGTGCCGCCCCGCTTTGGCAGACACCTTAAGGCGAAGGAGCAATACCGCCACTTCCCGTGATAAAACATTCAGTATAATAATGAAACCAATGACCGTAGCAATTGATGTGGCCGCAGTGGCGTGGTGTGATGACACTCATGATTGATTCATTGATTATATCTGTTCCTGTGTTATTGCTGTTCTGTGCTATATACATTTGTCCCATAAGTGTAGTGCGTCTTTTATTAGGGAGGGGACTGTAATTATCTCCCGCTGGATGATATCCAACGCTGACCTTCACATCGGCTTAAGGGGATTTCCTGCTATAGGTGTCTTCCCCGAATGCCCCCTAGCCGGGACAAGCTCTAAGCTCCCAATTGGTCTCCCCTCATGTGTGGTAGTGTCGTGTATGTAAGTGTGAATGTGTGTAAGAAAGAGTGAGATGACAAGGATGTGGAAGGAAATATCGCGCCCGTTTGTTAGGGTTCTGCACTTCTATTCGCCTAGAGTTGAAGGGAGAAACCACAGGAATCTACCGATCAGAGCAGCCAGCCGTTAGAATTCTCCTCAGTCAACGGCTGAATTCGACATAGCTGTTTATTTAGTTACGCAAATCCTGCCACTGTCGGGACTCGAATCCTAGGACTTTCCGGTCAGAGGCACTCAGCGACATCAGTAGATGCTCTGAGTCACCTCAGCCGGTAAATGATGCTCTTAGCGCAGTGAAGTCTATTGATACGTATATGTTGAGATGAATGCGTGTGTTTGTGCGTCAGGTACGCCGAGCGCATGCGTCGCTTCTCGGGCGTGTACCGCGAGCACAAGGC
>BOPP01000399.1:143655-198573 GCA_017312745.1 Gryllus bimaculatus
GCGCTCCTGGAGACGGCAGCGGTGTGGTGGTGCAGTACGTGCTGCGCCACGAGGCGCCGCCGCACTGCGCGCGCCGCCTCGCTGCGGCCTGGCGTGGTACAGAAGCTCTGCTGCTGTATCTGGACCGATGCGCAGGCGGCCGCTGGCGCTGGCGGCGCTGGCTGCCGCTGCTGCTCGGCGCCTTCGCCCCTGCCGACGCCTCTGGCGCGCCCTGCGCCCTTCACGGCCCCTGCGCACCACCGCGCCACCGCAAGGACCAGTTGAGCGCTGGCCGCAACGAAAAGTTGTAGGGCCCATTCACATGCAAAACACGAACATAAGCATAACGCATAGACGTATAAATATTAACGTAAGTGATAGACTGAAGTATCACCAATGTCTAACATAAACGGAAAAACAAAATAGAGTTTTGCGAGACATTTCTAGTTTCTATTGGTGGCATGGTAAGAATCGACTGTGCTGTCCATGCCCCTGCACATGGCATTTGTGAATGAGACCAGTTGTGGGCGTAGTCCTGACTTTTCATGTTAACGTCATGCTTATGTCGGCGGTGAAGGACCTTTTACACTGAGGCGGCCTCCGCACATTCGGTGTTCGATGATTAGCGAGGGGCCGCTTGCCGAACCCCGGTGGAGTGGATTTAGTTGCTCGCTATTTTGCGAGCGGCGAACATCCGCGTGCCTTATCCTATTCACCGCGCTCGTCAGTCTTCTGGACCCATCAACAGGAAGAAAACATTTGCCGAACACCTTCAGCTACTCGCAATTGGACAAGCAGAAGCCACTATTCGCGTGAATGCCGAAGAGTAGGAGCACCTTTACACCAACTCCAAGTTATTCAGTTGGCGTTGCAAACAAAATTTCAAATGGCGAATTTATTTTCGCTTGCCCTGTTCACTTTATACTTGTTCATTTCATATTCACTTCGTCATTAATTGCCACATCACAGTTTCCTCCCACGGTCATTTCGCAATACATTTTTGTTTCTACAACTCCCATACTCAATGACGTACGATCACTTGGACATCCTACGGAGAGAATTCATTCAACAGAAAAACACTGCCGATAGCCAGAATCAGAGATATAGTGTGCTGATAATTGTGAAAAGAAAACACCTCTTCTTTTACTTGTCAAGGATTGATAACCATAAAATTAGCTATTGAACTTCAGTTCTTCATTGTAATAATTCTTGTATTCATCAAAGATTGAGTTATGAACTAAATTTAGTTTATTCATAGTGATACATCTATTTATTTTAATTACTGTATTGAAAGTGTGTGTGTGATTGCAATATGCTCAGCGTAATCAGAGCGCAGGTCTAATGTAAGATATTTGTTAAAATACACAAAGTTCTTTATTAATGATTATGTATTTTTACACCTTAGCTTCTGTAAAATCATACTGGCTAGCAGTTTCACAATTGAGATTCCGCTCATTAAATTCGTAAAGCAACTTTTTTTGTTATACAAACTCCGTGCGTAAACGAAGTTTTAGCATGCTATAATTTCCTTTATACATTAGCTTGATGGTAACGTTTTCAGTTAAGGCAGTCAATCTCAATCGCTAATCAAAACTAGGAGCGGGTCAGAGTGAAGGAAAACCACAAAGCCGACCACCAGTTTTTGTAAAAAAAGGCAAAAAATAGGCAGCACATTCAAGTTAGGCAACTACTTTTGTAATTTAGTTTCAAAAAATAAACTAATGGTTACAAACCCTAATCCTAATATACTCGTACATGGTTACTATAGGTAACATCGCTCTCTCAGACTTGCGATTTTACTATACACAGCGCGTAAGAAGAACTTCTCTAAGAACAAAAGTTAATTGCTAGTGAAAATAGGCAAACACATCGTTGCATCAAGGCGAATTTTTCGGCAGAAAAAATTTTGATTACAGGGACAAGGTAACGAAAAAATGGTTGAATTCAGTTGCTAAATTTATTAAAAAAAATCCTATAACACATGTGTAGCTAGAAATTCATGTTTTATGGCGTCCTTGATTCTGAAAAATAGAGCCCTCTTACTACCGTCCGTCCTCCCTCCGCTCCCTCCCTTAGGTTCACTCCCTCCCTTACCTCCCACTCTCCCTCCGCCCTCCTTCCGTTCCCTACCGTCCGTCCGTCCCTCCGTCCGTTCCCTCCCTCCCTCCTCCGTCCCTCCTTCCCGTCCCTCCGTCCCTCCCTCCGTCCCTCCGTCCCTTCCCTCCGTCCGTCCGTCCCTCCGTCCCTCCGTTCCCTCCTGTCCACTCCGTCCTCCGTCCCTCCGATTCCCTCCGTCCGCTCCGTCCGCCCTCCGTCAAACGCGTGCGCCTCCGTCCCTCCGGCCTCCCCTCCGTCCCCTCCGTCCCTCCTCCGTTCCGTCCCGCCCTCCGTGCGCGGTCCCTCCCTCGTTCCGTCCTCGTCATCGCTCTCTCTCCGTCCCTCCCTCCGCTCGCGTCCCTCCCTCCCTCCGCTCCCTCCCTCCCTCACCGTCCCTCCCGTCCGTCCGTCCCTCCCATCCCGTCTCGGTGACACTCATACAGTGCCTCTCCTGTGTCTCTCTCTCTCTCCTCATGACCTCACTGCAGTGCGACGCGTTCCCTCCCTCCGTCCGTCCCTCCCTCCGTTCCGTCCCTCCCTCCGTCCGGCCTCCCT
This sequence comes from Gryllus bimaculatus, assembly GCA_017312745.1. NCBI lineage: Eukaryota > Metazoa > Arthropoda > Insecta > Orthoptera > Gryllidae > Gryllus > Gryllus bimaculatus. The sequence continues at coordinate 146,287 of BOPP01000399.1, forward strand.
CACATCTACGTCCTCCCTCCGGCCTCGTCCCTTCCCTTCCGTCCGTCCACTCGCTCCTCCCGTCCGTCCCTCCTCCGTCCGTCCGCCTCCTCCGTCCGTCCCTCCCTCCGTCCGTTCCCTCCCTCCGTCCGTCCCTCCCTCGTCGGTTCCCTCCCTCGTCCGTCCCTCCCTTCCGTCCGCCCTCCCTCCGTTCCGTTCCCTACCTCCGTCCCTCCCTCCCTCCGTCCCTCCCTCCCTGTCGCGTCCCGCCCTCCACGTCACGTCCCTCCCTACGTCGCGTCCCTCCCTCCGTGCCGTCCCTCCCTCCGTCCGTCCCTACCCTCCGTCCGTCCCTCCCTCCTCTCGTCCGTCCCCTCCCTCCAGTCACCTCCCTGCCTCCTCCAGCACCATCTCACGACCGTCCGTCCCGCCTTCCGCATCTCTCCACGTCTCTCTCTCGCTCACTTAGTCCGATGGCAGCAGAGATCGGAGGGAGGGACGGATGGAGGTGAGGGACGGACGAGGAGGGACGACGGAGGGAGCGGACGGAGGTATACCTATGTATGACAGTATACAGAGCACGACAGACGGACGGAAGGAGGAACGGACGGAGGGAGGGACCGGAGGGAGGGAGGACGGAGGGAGGATACGTGGGGACGGGAGGGAGGGACGGACGGAGGGAGGGACGGACGGAGGGGAGGACGGGGACGGAGGGAGGACGGACGGAGGGAAGGGACGCGGAGGGAGGGACGGACGGAGGGAGGACGGCCGGAGGAGGACGGACGGAGGAGGGACGGACGGAGGAGGGGACGGACGGAGGGAGGGACGGACGGAGGAGGGACGGACGGAGGGCAGGACGGACGGAGATGGGCGACGACGGAGGGAGGGACGGACGGAGGGAGGGACGGACGAGGAGGACGACGGAGGAGCCGACGGACGGAGGGAGCGTACGGACGGAGAGGACGGGACGGAGGAGGACGGGAGAGGTGAGGAGAGCGGACGGAGGAGGGAGGGACGGACGGAGGGAGGGACGGACGGAGGAGGAACGGACGGGAGGAGGAGACGACGGAGGGAGGGACGGAACGGGAGGGAGGACGCAAGCGCGAGGAGGAACCTCGTGCCTCGCACGAGCACAGTCCGCGGACGGCGTCAAGCGCAGACGGAGGTGACGGAGGACGGAGGGACGGAGGGACGGAGGACGGAGGGACGAGGGGACGGAGCGGCGGAGGGAGGACGGAGGGACGGAGGCGAGGGACGGAGGGACAGAAGGGAGGGACGGGAGGAGGGAGGAGGGACGACGGAGGACGACGGACGGAGGACGGAGGGAGGGGCGAGGAGAGTGGACTAGGGAAGGGAGGGAGGACTAAGGAGGGAACGGAGGAAGCGACGACGGGACAGAGGATCATTTTTCAGAATCAAGGACCCAAAACATGATGTCTTAGCTACACCATGTGTTATAGATTTTTTTTTATAAATTTTAGCCAACTGATTCAACCATTTTTTTCGTTACCTTGTCCTGTAATCCAAAATTTTTTCTGCCGAAAATCGCCCATTTTTCAGTAGCAATTAAACTTTTTGCTTCTAAGAAGTTCCTCTTAAGCGCCGTGAAAGTTAAAAATCGCAGTCTGAGAGAGCGATGTTACTATAGTAAAAAGTACTCGAGTATATTAAGGATTAGGGTTAGTAATCCATAGTTATTTTTAAAAATAAATTACAAAAGTTGTAGTTGGCAACTTGATGGGATGCATATTTGCCTTTTTTACAAAAACTGGTGGTCGGCTTTGTGGTTTCCTTCACCCTGCGCTAGTTTTGAATTAGCGATAAATTGACTGCTAATAAAAACGTACCATCAAAAGCTATGTATAAAGGAATTTATAGCAGCTTCAAAAACTTCCCTCCGTCCGTGCCTCCGTCCGTCCCCATGTTTGAAGATATTGTAAAATTCGTTTTCATGTACTTATTTTAGATTACTTTTTGTAAATTTATTCATTGCACGTAACTAGTCACAACAGATAAGTACAATTTCTTGATATCGTCATTGCACAACTTCTTGAGATACTCCACGCAACTCTGTTTTGGACTAAAAAAGAAAACATGTGCAGATTATCGTCTCCCCCATACCACGTACAGTTTTTCCAATCTAAACAGTGGGCTTTGGCAAGACACTAATATGCTTGTTCACTTTCGACATTCTCAAATTTCCGCCTCTCCAAGGCAACTGGAGAGGGGAAAATGAAAGACATGTTCAACTAAACCAAGTAAATTAGAGGTGCTGCAACAACACATACTTTCTTCTATTATTGGAAATAATTACATAATAGTGAAGTATTGTAATTTAAGTCATACTAAAACTAACTCGAGAAAGTCAAATACAAACACTGCTCCTCTGCCAGAACAGTAGCTATTTCTAAACTTTACAACTGAAACAAACATGGATAAATTTAACTACTACAGTATTTGCAACATATACAGTAAAGAAAGAATAATATTTCACATAAATTTCCCTTGATTAATCAGCGAACACCACTTCCTAAAGTAAAAGAAATGTATTTGTTAGTTCTACGTTAAATAGATTTCCTTTCTTAAAGATACTTCCTTTCATACAAATGTTATTTATTATACGTCGTCTTACCATTTTGCGTACAACATTTTGACACGTCAAACCAGCGGAAAATTCGTTTTTACCATTTCGATCATTTTCTCAATTTTGGAAAATACAGAGAGTGCACCCACATTGCTATCACTTTCTTTACTATATACGTAAAAAATTAACGGAGCCATTATGGATAAAATAATTTATTTAAATGGCCTGCTCTACGCAAAATTACGTAAAAAGACTCATTTTTTTCGGAAGATTGAACATGGCCTTATTTGATGGCCTGATCTGTTTCTGATGAACACGTTTCGTAAAGAAAAACGTTATCAATATAACCGTAGCTGTAGGACGACGTCGAAAAAATTTCAATTTTAGTATTTTTCGAAAAATTAGAGATTTCAATGAAAGTGAGATCTGCATTCTGTGTCCTTCACGCTATCAGACAAAAAAATCGACAAATTTGGAGACTTTTTTTGAAACTTTTGAAAATATCGCATGGGCTTCATGTGAAGATACTTCCCAAAATTATAATACCTATAGGTTCCAAATCCAAGGCCTGCGACATCAGCCTGATCTATGACGTAATATCAGTTTTAGTGAAAATCCTGCTTACGATTTAGCCGCTAGGGTTGTTCACAGACATACGGTAATAGGATTTGCCCTCAATCGATTTTCAGGTATCAAGGAACCCCAAAAAATGAAATCTGACTACTCAGCGTGTCGAGGAAGTAATTTTCTATATACAGAAATAAGATTTATTCGTTTTTCCATTTCCTGGACCCGGCAATAAGCGTTTTTCCGTCGATAATTGGCCATTTTTTCGCAGCTTTTCCAATACTCTATCTATTCTTCATAAGCAGTAACTAGTGGGGCTAAAATCGTACATACTGTCTCGCATTTCTAAATTTGCACTTTTCGAAAACTCTGAGAGTTCCACGAACATGCGATCTCTGCCGTTCGTCTATCCGTGGAAAAAAAGTTTAAAGAAAAAATTGGAGTGATTTTTGAGATAGAAAATTAGACATTTTAGAAATTCCAGGCGTAAATTACGCGAAGTCTACTGACTTTTTTAAAAAATTTTACAAGTCCTTTTTTGAACAGTTTTGAAAACTTCGAAAAAACGGCAACAACACGTCATTAAATATATGTTGATAATAGTAAGGATGTGCATGGATTTCTCAAAATTTAAATTATTCTTAAATGAAAAGATATTGAACGGAAGATGTGGATAAAAGGGATGTAATTGCACTCGTGCTAAATACGAAAGCTCGTTCTCTTGAACATACCACTCGTGCAATTATATCCCTCTTTATCCAGTCGTTTCGTTAATTACTATATTTGAACATGTTCCATGGCCTCATATTAACTACAACAACAGCACTGTGTCCAATTTTTCAGAACGAATAATCAAATTTTAACCCAAAGTATTGTTCATTGTAATTTCTACGAAGTGTATAAAACGTTGGATTAATAAATCGTAAGTATCGTAATATCTTACGCATCTTATTTCGCAAATGACTAATTGCAACTTCAAAAGGATGTTATTAATATGGAAGTAGAGGTTTCCTCAGAAATTAAGCACTATTCCACAACAGAGTTTATTTACACGATGCATGAAATATTACAAGACAGCAAAGCTTGGTCCTTGAATCATGACCTCTTGCTACAGACAGTACCTCAGTACTACGTACTAATACTACTACGTCAGCAACACTTACGTGGTTGTATTTCTTACTGTATACATGTGTACCTTTTGTTATTAGAGCGTGTCATTACGCCAGATACATATAATACAAAGGGAGATTTCGCTATTACAAAAGCCATCATCACATGGAAACTGAGGCCGACACAAAAATTCTGAAATTAGATCTAGATTAAGAGTCCAGAAACTGTGTGGTTTGTTCTTGTTACAGAATTCTGTTTTTGTTTTCGTAGTCCAGTGTTATTTATAGAACATTTTGATCACATACACATAGACACATAGTGATCTTCAATTTACTACAAGGAGATGGAGCAAACAATTCAACAAAAGAGGGAGGTAGAAAAAATGGAAAGTAGCACGGAAGGGAGCGAATCCGGAAATGGAGGAGACAAGGTAAGAAAGATTAATTGAGCAAGTAGGATAGTAGTATCGAGAGGCTGAAAGTGGAAATCCGCAAAGAAATTTAGAACGTGGATAGATGAAGTACAGGCAATGATTATTGGGATACAAGATGAAATTCGAGCGTCGCATGAAGGATTACGATAAAATATTTAAAAACAATCAGGCAACGACATTCAGTAATCAAATAGAGGTAGAAGAAAACTTAAAAGGAACAATCTGAAAAAATAAATAGCATTTCCAATAAAGTAGAAGCCAACGACGTACTAATGGGATAACTGAGAATGGAAGTTTTAGATGTTACTGAGGTCCGTGACCGGGTGAGAAGAAACGGGTAGCAAGATAGTAAATTATAAATCACAAGGAAGTAAAATCAAAAACGGGGAGCTGGAGAATCGACTGTGGGAAGAAACACATGTGTCACAAAGTGGAGGAACTGAAGAAATTGGCACGTTCCAGGTCAGTACAAAAAAATAGTTATGTCTAGTCATGCAATCTTTCTTTCAGATTCACGCTGGTATTCTGACATTTTTAGGGATAATCCTGCCATCTTCTCCACCTCATATAAAATGCCCAAGATTCTATATTGTCAATGTGGGCACTTTCACACATTGTGAATTATAACGTGATGGTGTCACGTCATTGTTTTGTCGACAATGTAAGAACCTGTCAAAATCAATCAGCGTTAAACTGAATAGGCGAGTGTTGGCTGGGCTATCCGGGACGAGCCGCGTCGATGTCATGGTGGCTGCAGTACGCTCTGAAGAGGGCCACAATACGCTGGCCGAAACGTTAGCCACCATGACATCGACGCGGCTCGTCCCGTATAGCCCAGCTAACATAAACTCCGGCCGCGGAAGCCTACGCAACCATATGAATAGGCGAGTAATTAAAGCTATATTAATGAGCGGTATGATGCTGCACGTAAAGTTTTATAAATTAAGTAGTGCTTTAAACCAGGGTCTCCCAGAGTAAACAAGAGGTCTCAGACAGTAGAACCACGGGGGCTCTAATTTCAAACAAAATTTCGCCACCCCTCCCACACACAAACAGAATTACTCATTTCTCCACAAAACAGTTATAACTTATAGTGGTTAATTTGATTTAGAAGTAAATACGGTACATTTGTTTTTCATTTTAGTGGGAAAAATCGGGGACAAAATTATGTCGGTACCTGGTCCCCAGCCCCCCTCCCCTCCGTCTGGAAGCACCTGCTTTGAACACGAACATCGTCTGCCGAAGTGAGCAGACCGTTTGGGAAATCGGGTAGCGCGGGGAGAAACACAAGTCATTCTGACTCGCGGCCAGGCAATTCGGCAGACGCTGCGCTGAGTCACGGTGACAACATTCGTCTCGCGTCCACACACACACACACACACACACACACACACACACACACACCACTTCACGCGCACATGCAGACGCGCGTCAGCGCATGGCGCCACCACGCGTCGCGTCTTGGAAGCTCTGCCTCCTCCACAGTCGACACCACATCACACTCCCCACCTCACTAGCACGTGAGGCCATGTGCGTTCGTTAACAACGGCTGTATTATTGCTAAGCAAATGAAATGGCATTTTTTTGTCGGGGTCCTACGCGGGGCAGTAATGTTGCGTAATGGCAGTAATAGGTCTACGACTCTTCCGCGGCCTTCCTGATTAGGAACTAGGATTCCGCAACTGAATTTGAAACAGGTAACCAGCGGTGGGTGAGGTGGGTGAAGGACTCCAGACAATATTGTTGTAGCAAATGTAATAATCCGTAAAATTGACCGTTTATCAGTGAAAAGAAAGACATGTCATCCAATAAAATGTAAAGCAAATACTATCAATTAAAATTGTTGTGATTGTGTGTAACAAGATGCTCCCTGTTGGGGCTGTATTACGCAATATCTGTACGGTTCTGCTTCAGTTCACTTTCCAACACACTTTTTACTGAAGCTCACGAATGCAAAATAGGGCAACCTGGGGTAATTCCGGAAACATGTTTTAGCCACTGATACTTTAACCCCCCTAATCAAAATATTCGGCATATTTCGTATTACTGCCTTTCAAGGGCATTAATGCATGTAGGGTACGTACATCACATAGGTTTGACCATTCCTTACCATTGTTAACATGTGACAATTGCGTAAGGTCCCGTCTTACCATTTTATCTCTTCTTGGATTTTTATAGTTAACGAATTTCACCTGGTTTATGTGTTAGCGATCAACTGACGCTTATTGCATTGTGCATAACAGAAAATTTGTAAAAACAATTTTGATTAATTGAGAGTTATAAGCACTGAACACAGTCACGCTCAATTGAGAGTTACAAGCACGTAATTGTTTCTTAAAAATATATATGATAATCTTTGATTTACAAAATACTTTTGGTGACGAGAAATATGGAGTAAGTTAACGAATTGCATGAATAGCAAAGGCAATACAGATCTCAGCAACAAAAAGCGTTTCTGGAAGCAATGCTGGCGACAGAATCTAGTCAGCAAGGTAATGCACTCCCAAGTGTCCTTGCATTCAATAAGAGCACATGTTTCGCAAGTATTCGCTTCCATAGTAAAGCAGCACTTAATTTACACAACGTAAACAGCAGCGTCACAAAGCGCGCGTTTCTTTCATAGTCGGCAAGGTAAAATGGTAGTCGAAATACTGAAAAAAATGTTCAGAATTTTTGGGTCGGAACTTATTGATTGATTAATGATTCTGGGCTTGTCAACTGCTAAGGTCATAATTCCCGCACGTGTAGTGCATGTTTTTCCCTCAGGAGTTGTTGGTAATGTTCTCCCGGTGGATGTTGAGACGCGGTGCCGACCTACCAATTGGGAGCGGGGTATTCCTCAACAAGGCAGGTACCTTCCCAGCCGGGACAAACTCTAAACTCCCGACATTTGAGGTAATGTAGTGCGTGTACGTGTAAGTGTGTGTAAGTGAGCGGTGAGGATCGGACAAGGAAGAGGAAGGAAAGATGGCGCGCGGTACGTGGCCCATTTGTTAGGATTCGGCACCAGCATTCCCTGCTGTTGATGGGAGAAAAAAATGGAAAACAACCTATCAGAACAGTCGATCGCGAGAATTTTCCTCCAAATAGCAATTGAATTCGACACAGCTGTGGAGCTAGTGTCGAAAACCCTGCCACCGTCGGGACTCGAGCGTTCAGAGACGCCGGAGTGACAGTTGATGCCCTGAGCCACGCCTCACAGTTTATCTGGGAACTACTTAATAAGACACTGATTAAAATGATTGCACAACATTACGCTTCAATGCTACACGTACTCGTAGGAGCAGCGACGCACAAGTTTTGGCAGTTCAGATTAGCACGATTGTCAGAAAACTAGTGGTGCTAATACAACACGTACTTTCTCGTCCGTATTTTCATGAAAAATTACGAGAAAAGTACTCAAGGTTTTGAAAAATTGTAAATGACCTTATTTCAAAATCGCTCTTTAAGGAACATATTTCATTAAGGGAAAACATCTCTATCTTCTAATTGTAGCTGTAGGAAGACGCCGAAAAAATTTGGAAATTTTCGCAGTTTTCGAAATTTTAGAGTGGGACTTACAGGTCCATCATCCTTTCTCATAGGTTTGAATTGTTTAGGAAGTTGAAAATCATTGATATGTTTATGATGTGCTTCTTGTTCAAAGTATAACATAATTATCACAAGTGTTTGTTACAATTTGAGTTATTACAGCTTACATTTTTGGGAACAAAGTTCGAGACAATTCACTCGCAACTGAAAATTGAGAATACAATTAAGAAATATACGTAATATTTAAATCTTAGTGTGATATAGTTTCATACATTGTCATGTTACTAAGATACAAAAGTCTTTGTTTGTTTTGAGGTGACATAAAGCCAACTATAAACAAAAAGCTGCGTGAAGTCTTATCTCACACTCTGCCGCCCAGAAGATGGACAGAGACGTATTGTTAGCAGGAGTTCGCAAAGTCATTCAAAATAGTTGGCCACGAAGAGTGATAAACAAACTCCGTTATTATGCAACACTGTGCGTCGGAGGTTCATTGGTAGTTAGAAATGGAGTGATATTACTCAAATCAAATTACGAGAATCGGGAAGTGATTTTAATCACATTGCAATACAAAATTCTTCAGTTATTGAACCAAAGGCACTGAAACGTTGAACTCACAAAGTAATTAGTGAGCAAGTATTGTTACTGGCCTAGTATTTTCGCAGACTGGGCGTTTATTACGTAAGTGTGAACTCATCAGTTGAACTAAAGATCTCCCACAGTCACGCATCATGGCCCATCCTCGAGCAGCCATTAGACAGAATTCATGCAGAATCCGACCGTGCTTTTCTGAAAGAACGTGGTTTATTGAAGCTACCGCCATTTTAGATTATTCGTTTGCAGTCGAAATCAAATCAGCACCCAACAGAGTTGAGTTTCGCAATAAATATTTTAAGAATCACAGTATGTGACACTTCACCTTTTCACCCTCGAAAAACTGTTTAGAAGAATATGCTGTTCAAACAATTCTGCATTATAAATGTTGTTTCATGAGAACACCTCCTACAGCTTCGTGGAACTTTTTAGCTATCGGGCAAAGCCAAATAAAGCGATGGGTTCAATCCCACTCAGAATCGGGAGGTTCGTACTCATGTACACTATAATCTTATTCTAGAACCCGAAAGTTCAGGCATCTGTTGCTCTGAGTCACCGGTCAAATTAAGCACCGCTCACAATGTGCCGGCTCAAGTCCGTCAATTTTTGTGAGATTCGAGCAATTATCGAGACGAATTCATGACCCAACTGGGGCCGCCCAGTGCGAGAACCAGATGGCTCGAAGTCTACATACACTTCCGCACCTGGAGGCAAAAGATATATGCATTTTAATTATTATACGAATGTCTGCAATAAAGAATTGCCTTAATAAAGAAAATGTTGGTATTAGAATTATCAATAAATATAATATAAATTACACTTTTTTAAAATGTTTCCTATACTTTTCTTTATATTTGCGATGTACCGTAATAAACAATAAATTACATAGTATAAATATAATATAAAATATTAAATCGTCTTATGTAACCATTACTAAAGGCGAGAAAGTATGTTCTGTATTAGCAACACTAGTTTGTTTTTATTTTCAAAACGACTCCGTTGCTTCGTAATAAAGTACCCCCAGAAATTTCAAACTTCGGTTTCAAATTCGAGAGGTCGCGACCGGTCAGGCAGATCGGTTGTGAAATATGAATTTTGTAGACGGACATACAAACATAGATTCTGACTACACAGTTTTCTATATGCAACTTTGAATAGCATACACTTCCTACTTAAAGCCGCGGTAACTAATTCCTAGGTATTTTTGGATCCCCTGGGTTCCCTAGACTTCCCCATGGGACAACGAAGTTCCTTTCCTGCATTTACTACCAGCAATGCTAAATTGCTCCATCTTAATTTTCAAATTGTGGTGTAGAGTCTTAAATAGAGCTTCTGAGAGCAACGAGGATAGTCAGTAGATTCGGCTCGAAGACGTAATCCCGCAAAATCTTGAGGGGCTGACTGTGGATATTGGTATAGTCCCAGAGGTTCCAACTACCAATGGCAGGATTCTGGCGTTGAGTATTTCATGAAGTTGGGCTGCCAAGGGGATGACTGGTTGGTCTATTTTCCTTGCCTGCTTTCAGAAGGCTAGACCCGTCTTCGTAGCGGACAGTCACATCGACCACTTGGACCCCTTCCCGGATTTTTATTACCAGGTCAGGTTCGAGTCTAACCCCTTCAGCAACGGAGAAAGTGGCTTCCGTGGACACCACCATGTCGGAATTCCGGATTCTTTTCTATGAAGGTTTGGATCTAGTCATGACGCTTTATTCTCGCTGGCTTCGTAAAAATGCACTGACCGAGGGTGTGATTCATGGTTTCTACCACTGTATTGCACTTCCTGCAGTAAACATCCTCTCTGGGTCTTCCTATACTAAGAGTAGTTTTATTGGCAGCGGTATTTGATCTCAATTGGAGTGTAGCGATAAAAAGACCAGGTTTTAGAATATGATAATCTTTCAAAATGGCATTTCCAAACGGATCGTTTATATGCGCCCTAACCGCTCTCCCTTTGGATCCTTGCTTCTCCCAGGCGGCTACCTCGTCATCGGCGCATTTTTTTATAAGCTCTTAAATCTTGTTCAGAATAGGTCCAGTTGAGTCTCAGAGATTTTGCGGTCTTTAATGTCCGATGATAAAATCTCTGTCAGAAGCTTAACCATCTGCAAATAGGATCTGAAACTTTTGGTTATCGTAATCCTAGATTCAGCGCAACTCTGGGTAAGTGTTGTGCGAGCCGCAGAAATCCCATTCCTCCATCTCTCTGGGCCAAGTAGAATAAGCCATCTGCAGTGCTCATATGCAGATGTAGGAACTGTTTGACTACCACTCTGATTCGACCGTCCGCTTCCCTGAGCATCTACTTAGAAGGGGAGGGATGGATAAAACCATTTGTATTGTGTCATTATGTAGTTATGAATGCCAATTTCTGATGGGGCTTTAAATGCGCCTTCTAAGCCTAACACCGCTTCCATCGAATTCGAAACGGATGCATTAAATGTGAAACCGTTCCGGATAGAGTAGTTTACTCCCAGGTATGTTAACGTATGATCATTACTGACCAGAGGAATTCTCTCCGACAATTCTCTCAGACAGGGATCCTCAATGAACCAGGATTGTTCAAAAGTTTTGATTTGAAAGGAACATTTCGCGACGGTCAACGTCATTCCAAAGGCCCCAAGATATTCCACCACAATATGAACCAATTCTTGAGCTCCTGGGGCATCTTTTGTTAACAGCACCAGATCGTCAGGAAATGCTAACACGGACACATTCCTTTCCAATAGCGTATATCCTGACATGTCTTCCAATTTCTCAAGCAGGCACTCCATGATGAGATTGAAAAGGAGTGGGGACCAGAGAACCCTCTGTTTTATTCCTCTACGAAGTGGCACCTCAATTCCTTTCGATGGGTGCTGAATGACGGTGGAAACATCGGCGTAAGAGTCCATTACTAAATTGGTAAAGGCGTCAGGGATCCCTTTCCTGGACAGATCCCACCGAATCGCCGTGTGAGGAACAGTGTCAAATGCTTTGGATATATCTAGCACAACATCTACCCCACCATCTATTTTTTCATGTCACGGACTGCTTCATGAAGAATTTGAATATTAGCGAAACAGCTAGGTTCAGGGATAAACCCTTTCTGATGTGATTGAACTTAACCACGGATCGAATGTGTTTGTCCATAATGCCCCAAAAGATTCTGTACAGCAGAGAACTAATTGTGATTGGGCTGTAGTTACTGACAACCGTATTATCCTTATTATCTTTTGGTATAAGGATGGTGCGATTAACTTTCCACCCAGAAGACACAAAGCCACTGTATAAAATTTGGGTGTCGAATATTTCAATTTTTGCTCCTGAGAATATGTGGCAAAATTTTATCTTATCTGGTCCTGAAGCCGTGACATTTTTCATTCTAGCTAGACGACTTTTAATTTCGTCAACTTGTACCGCGTGTAGAATTGTGTCTGGGTCCATTTCAGGTGTCAACAATTTATCACCCTCTCTTAATTCGGAAAGCAGAATTGGAGGTTTAACCCCAGATGAGTATGTACAGGTCATTGCCTTCATCCCTGATATGGGGCTGTTTATCAACACTATTACAGTCAATGCCTGTTCTAATGAACTTTGTCAAAAGCGGTGGATCATTCTTGAAAAGGTCCTGCGCTCCAGCATAAGAATAGCGCTTCCTAGCGCGTTTGCCTCCATGTCTCCGGGGTCTTTCAGAGCTGAGATGGTGCTGGATACAGAGGAGCCACCCAAAATTTCCACAAACTTGGCATAGGTCTCATTCAATTGGTCCTGGGATTGAATATTCATTTTGAGTTCATTTCCCACCTCAAAGTGCTCTTGATCTACATTAATTTGAGAAGTGCCTCATGTTCCTATTCAAGTGGAAATGTTTTCCTTCCAGTTAGGCTTGGCATCTAGTGTGGCTCTGTTCATAGAAGTTTCAGTAGTTAAGTCTCCAGGCGTCATAGCAGCCGAGGGCTCAATAAAAGTTTGGTCCCCATCTAATCGACCAGCGGTGCCGGAACGGGCCACATCAATAGCAGAGAAAACACAATAAAAGAGGACTGGCACATCCGAAAGCTTCTAATTCATCTCTGAAACTATAGCGGCCTCTTCGTTATGGGGTCACTCCCAATCTTCTATCGGGGAGACAATTTCTACCATTGTAAGTTCCTCAGGGCCATTGTCTATGAGCCGAGGTTTTGAAAAGGAATCGGTTCAAGGCTGTTTGCTTACCTCCTGTTAAGACGTTTCCACCGCCTTTGGACAAGTGTCAGAGCAGGGGATCATCGGCCTTCTTCCTGTTCTAATGGTAGGTCTTCGAAGGTTCAGGGGAGAAGAAAAAATGCAGCTTAAACATTTCATTTGCTGGAGTCTGCGGAGGGCTGATGACCCTACGAAGCGATTTGATAACAGCAGCACTAGTAGAAGGTCTAGCTAAATCATCAGACCACCGACCATCAGATGGAGACGATGATGATTCTGCAGTGACGGTAGCTTCAGTTTGAACTACTTTTACTATAAGGGTTTCATTATTCTATATTTGACAATAATTGACGGTAAAATTTTAAATATAAAAACAGGCAACAAATCTTTTCAAACCCGCGTAATTGTGGTGCAAAACCTCTTCAAGAAAAGAGTGCGACAGAATTTGACGCACCCGAATTTTTGCCTAAGACTGGTACTTGACATTTGGGGTAAGCCCCTACATCTTTGGAGTCGGTTTTTTGAATTTGTTCTGCACATAGCTTATATAATAGAAATAAAAGAATTGCAGGTCAGAGGCGATACAAATAAAAGTGTGTTGCTGAGACGGAAAAAAGCAATTCAAAAATTGTTTTTGCCGGCAGTTGTTTTCATAAATTACTGGTGTTAATGAAGACATAATTAAGAAATTTATGTTTATCTTGATAGCCATGTCTTGTCAATACAGCAATGACACAGAATTATTTGGCAAGTATTGTCAGATGACTGCTAAAGTATACAGAAAACTATTGCAGCATTTGTTCCCTATGCCTGTAAGTGTTCATAAAGTTATTGTACATGGGAAGCACATACTTCACCATTGTATTCTGCCCCCTGAATGCCTATAAGAAGAAGCTTCAGAATCCAGAAATATATTGTATAAAAAGGACACAGAGACTCATGCAAGGAAAGAGAGCAGAATTCACAACTTAATAGATATATTCAACAGAGCTTTGGAAACATCCGATCCCATTATTTCGACTGTCAGCCTGCAGAAAAAGAGTTCAAAATAATAAGAAAAAGGAACTTCCGCTTCAAGATATCAAAATTCTCATATGCCCTGCACCAGAATCAAATTCACGTAAAGCAATTGAGGAAATATCTGATTTTGTTGAAGTATCTGATGAGGATGGTATGGAATAAGTACTTTCCAGTGATAAGAGTAAGCATTACTTAAAATTGGTAATATGAATGATGTATATAATTTTGAGGGTACACTACATGAAGCTATTTTCCAAATTTTCAAAAAAGTGGCTCCATCGTTTTTTATTAAATTTTATTTTTGGATAGTGTGAAGAACGTTTAAAATAATGGTAAAGGTCTAATTTTCCTTGACAAATGATTTTTCGAAAATTGTTAAAAAAATTCAATTTTTTTCGGCGTCTTTCAACAACTAAAGCACTAAAGATGGAGATTTTTTCACCTTAATAAAACATGTTCCTTAAAGATAGATTTTGAAATAAGTTAATGTACAATTTTTCGAAACTTTTCGTACTTTTCGCGTACTTTTGAATGGCAATATGGGCGAGAAAGTACGTGATGTACAAGCACCATTTGTTGGGGATATGTTGAATGTACTTGGCAATGCCCTTCTTAATGCGTGAAATGCCTGCTGAGCGAGCACAGAGGGCGAGACGGGCAAGACAGTTTAATAGATGATTGTTGTAAATAATTACACCCAATTTTTGCGCTATTATTAATATTATTATTATCCCAGTTCAGGGCATGGGGCTTGTGGAGGGGTTGTAAGTGCAGCTTGATTGGTCCTTGTTAAAATAATATTACATATATTGTTCCATACTTAGATTAACTAAATAATTACTTAAATTACAAGTAACAACAAAATATAAAGAATAAAAAATATTACTGATTTAACTGATTACCATATTGCTGAAATAAGATATTTCTGAATTAATTGAATTACTAAAATTACAAAATCATTGATTGAATTGCAATTACAACAAAATATAAACTACAGAAATTTTATGTCAGCACACAACTTTTCATGAACTAAAACTTCTCTAAATTTTAATTAGTAATGAACACTTCTTAATTTTTTTTTGTAGTTTTTGAGTATAGCTAGAAATTGTGATGAGTAGAGATCTTCTAGAGACAGCATTTCATTAAATATTTCAGTAATTTTCTTATCGATTTCTGGTGTTCCATAGTTTAGAAGTTGGTTTGTAATATCATCTTTGCCGGGAGTTCTGTTTCTTAAGTCCACAATTGCTGATCTCACTTCACTTATTATTTCTGGTACTTCTTCCTCAGCCTTTCTTAGCCTTCATCACCGACTTCGATTCTATTAATGGTTCCTTGATTTTTTCTTAATTATTTCTTAATTAAATATTAATTTTCTTAATTTCGTAATTAATTAATAAATTAGAATATCTAATTCTAACTTATCTGTGTTAGTCTATGCTGTAGTAGTTTCTTTGTCTTTTATAAAAGCCTCCGCGTTTCTATGCTGAGCTTGCTTGCGTGTTTTGTATTAGATGTTGTGCAAGGGCTTGCTTCTTTACTTGCTCGTAAGAGGCAATCTTGAGGTGCATATTATTTATCTTGAGTATTTCGACGTGGGTGATTAATATATTCGATATTTTTCGTAAGTTCTGATATGTAAATGATTCTGTCAACGTGTCTAAAAGCCTGGTTACAGTGGCACGTTTGATGAAATCTTCTAACCTTCTTAATGTTCAGCAGTGCGCATACCATTCTGTGATACGAGTGGAAATTAAGGTTATCAATAACGTCAATATTAAGGATACATTCGAAATTGTTGAGGAGAATATGATTCATTTCGTTCTTAGTTCTCTCGCCAGGAGAGATCCATGACCGTCTTCAATCTTTTTTTCCCTCGAAAAATGTGTTTGCAATTTTCATATTCTGGCATTCTGCAAAGTGTATTAATCTTTCACCTCTATCTTTACGTTGTTCCATACTGAATCTTTCTCTTTATTTTTTCCTTCCTACTCTGGCATTAAAATCTCCTATTAGAAGTTTTAATTTGGCTGTACTTACGATTAGTGTTGTCAGTGTGTTATAGAAATTTTCTTTTTCTTCTTCTAGACTTTGTGCTGTTGGAGCTTGCACTTGAATAATTAAAATTGTTGTCTTCCGAATTTCAGTTTTAATGTAGCGACTCTACCGTTAATTTTCACTGCTTCTATTTTTTCTTTACTTCTTTTGTTGATAACGAATCCTGTTCTTCTGTGGCTTTTCATTGAACCAATGTATGAAAAAAGTCATCGTTTTGTTTTTCAATTATTGCCTCTCCATATTATGGATCCATTACTTCGTATTTAATGTTCAACAATGCTTTTTCTAGTTCAAATTATCTTTCTGGGTTTTGTAAGATTCTGCAATGAAGAGCTGCTATAATTAATCTATTTCCGTTACAAACATTTTCTTCCTGAATATGTGGATAAACATTCCTGTTTAATCTTTGTGGTCTTCTTGATTAAACGTTCTCCTGGGACTTAAAAGAACATTCCATTACCTCAACTTTCCGGTAACTTATATTGGAGGTAACCGATCTTGACTTCATTCCCTTTTTTGTCTTCCGTCTTTTTCTTTGCGTCTAGTCTGTATTTCCCTTTCTTGTTTTTTTAGTCATGTTCTATGAACATATTTGGACAATAATATTTATTATTTTTGTACACAACTTTTTTCTCTAAATGTAACGCTGAGCTATAGCCCTCAAAACAGAGTAAAAAGCTGTAGTTTCATGATTGGTTTGATGTTATTGGGCCCGCCCGGCCTGATTACTGGACCCCTCCCCTCCTTCATTTTGTATTTTCACTTGTATCTTTTTTTTGTGCATTTGGTAAATGGTTGTTCGCACCTGTTTGAAAGAGGTAGTTTTTAGCATTGTAGTTTTCAGTTAGTCCGTGTATAAGAACTTTGTGGGAATATTGTTAGTTTTACAGCAGTTCTAACATTAGTTAAACTTTAGTACCCGTACATTAATATCGTACTTCATCGCGAATTTGCTGCTATAATATAACCTCACCGAGAAATCAGAGTTTTAAATACTAAAAGAATTTGACAGAATGAGTGCTTGTTGTGAAAAATAAAAGTTTCCAGGTTTCAAAATCCATAATAAAAACATCACGATCAACAACTGTCATAATGTTTGAAGAAATTTACTGTTTACAGTGCTCGTCAAAATATTCACGATTGTAAATACTTCAATGTTCTGTTCAAAGTCTGATAGTCACCATTATATATGAAGTTGTGGATCACTGATCTTCCTAACAGCATTAGCTTCTTATCAAGACATTTATTTCTCGATGACGGGTTCATCGAAATCATTCAAATATGACCCAGAACATATTATTTTCCTCTGTGCTTTTAGTAGATGTGACACATTCACCGAATCAACAAAATGGAAGCAAATATTCTACAGTGCTTATCGGAAATAGTGTGAGACTTTGAAATGTTCTGTGTAATCAGACAGAAGCTACAGCAGAACATAAACATTCTGAAGTAGATAATATTTTTTGGACTTGAACTGCAAAGAGACTATGAAAATGATGATGTTACTTATCCGCTACCAAGTACTTTCAAAGTGGTTGATAGAAACCAAGTTTCATCGCACTAGGAATTCACCTACGCATCTGAATAAAATAATACGAACTACACCTTAACCCAGATAAGCCTGACGCCTTGTATTTAGATCATATGTGTGGCAGTTAGTTTTTGAATTATTGAGTTCGTTTTGTTTTCGAGAGAAGGCAGTAGCTCAGATCGCGACTGGAGGCTTCAAATGACCGATACATATTTATACTCATTTCTAAAGAGGTGTTTTGTTGCACAAGTGAGAACTTCAGCGTCCTAAAAAATAGATTCATCGTCGGCTCTAGAGAAGAAAATAACATACTGTTCATGTTTATTTAGCCCTCGAGCAGTCACGTATCTTTGTGGAACATAGCCGGTACCGTGGTTGACACAGTCAATTTCTATGTATACGTTTCCTAAATAATTATTGAAAAGGCACCGATTCACTAATATAAACTTTCAACACAATATTACACACATAGATTACGTAAAACTATTATTTAAAAAATACGTCCGAACATTGCAAGCGTTGATGAATGGATTAAAAAGTCTTTTCAACTTGAGAATATCGTTGAAACATATTACTCATCTTCCTCTGCTATATGCATATAAGTTTGCATACATGGTATATGCATACAAGTTTGGCAAACAATGGAAGAATGCTTTTTGCAAACAATAACCTGGCACTTACAGTATCTAATGGTGGTAACGGTATTATATTTTCTTCTGCAGATTGTACATTCGCTCTTTTTTACAGTAGGGCTTTCACTTGATTTTCCTGACTTTCTGGTATAAACAGCAGCAAAAACATTTAGATGTCAATTGGTTAGTCTTTATCAATGTTATATGTGCGTGTATGTTTTTTAAAGAACCAAACATGTGACAGAACGTAAATTATACACACATTACCAGTCGCGTAATTGATTCCGTCAACAGACGTACGAAGTAATGGAAATAATTTAATTTATCTACTAATACAATGCTTCTATGCTCTTGTAAAGTCTACTGGAGCATGTTAATAATACAGTTAAAAGCTCAAAGTTTTAGTTGCGCAACATTAAGGGATTAGATTTTAGGAACAGGAAATTGCGAGTGGTTAGCTCAGGCAATGTGAGGTAATTCTGTATTTGTGAGGTAGTTTTACACCGTCAGTAAGATAAATAATACTATTTTATGTAATAATAATTATATTTATTACAAGTTGATTGTAATGTCATAAACATGCGTATTTTCGCCCAAAAAATAAAAAAATGCGTTATTTAAAGCTGTAGTTTGCTTGGTAACATTTCGAAAGAAATGATTAATTCAAAAGTTGTAGAAAATATTATCCTCTTTAAAATTCATTCGAATATTTTTTCTACAGAACCCAAGATTAAAGTATTATAGAACAAAATGTAAATAAGGCTGAAAAAATGCCTGTTTTGAGGGTCTCCTGGAGTTTGCACAGGGTCTGGGAAGTTGAAAAGTTGTGATTTTACCAAGAACAACATTCACAAAGAAAACGTTTGTATGACCTTTTTCCAACTAAAATGTACGTGCCGACCAGTTTAGCTCGCCAGCAGCGGCAAGTCTCTTTGGGCAAGCTGAAGTGACTGTTAGCGACCGTTGTGGTCTGATAACTGTTCTGGCTAGTCCGGAGGTTCGGCAAGGGTGCGATTAATTATTTCATTTTCCGGGCACGTCAATTGCTGTGGTCCCGCTAGTGTAGTTATTGTTTTTGTCGCGAGAGGTAGTGTTCTTTACCCGCTCATGGAGAGATTGAACTATATATCGAGTTGCGCAATGTTTCTCATTCAAGTACCTCCCATTAACGGGACAAGCTGTATGTTACCGATTCGTCTCCCGATATGTTTGGTAGTGTATTGGTGTGAAAGGTCAGGGGGGGGGTGAGAATAGGGCAAGGAAGGGGAATGAAAGATCGAGCTCGTTTGTTAAGGTATGTTGTTTCAGCATTTGTCTGGTATTGACTGGAGAAACCATGGTAAACTGCTTTCCAGAGACGCCAACCGCTGGAATTCCCCTCCAGATAGCGCGCTGTGGTGACTTACTTTCATCGCCTTAATAAAAAATCCTGCCAACGCCGTAACTCCCGGTCAGAGGCGCTGCAGTGACGTCAATTGAAGTCTAAGCTGGTAATGACTGGTCTGGCTGGCCGGAGGCCCGCCAGGGGCGCGCTGAAGGCTCGTCCAAGAGTGTTGTCCTGTTGTTAACGATTTTGCCGCTGTAGCACATATTTTCCATATTTTGTGTATATTAAACAAAAAGAACATGATTTGTAATAAAATAGACGTCTTTATTCAAATACGGTTACTTCTGAGAATCTTTATCAATATGCAAATTTGTTATGAGCTTTTTGTCGAGCAAATTCATTATCTGTATTCGAGTGATATCTATTATTCGAAAAATTAGGAGCATAAATATAAGATTGTTGATTATATTTGCACAGATATTTTAGAATATCTGAAATCTTGTATCATGGATCATTTATCCCGCACAGTCGCAATCACCATATCACAAAACGGTGTAAAATTTAGAGATTGGTCCCTGTGCACATGCGACTGGGATGGAATCGTAAATCATGTAGCAGTCACTCGATACGCAACTATCAGTTCGTAGAAAATATAAATCTAACTTTAATCAGACCAAATTACAATTTTGAAGAACTTTCTAATTTGAATTTATTCATTAACACAATTTTTTCATTATAAATCCACGTTACAATGATTTTCTTTTTAAAATTCCTATAATAATTAAATATACAAAGTGACTGAAGTAAAAATTTGTTGTAAAATAAATGTTTGCTTTATTATTATTATTCAATTAAAGTATCTATGTGTTTAGAAACGTATACAATATATACGATTTAAAATGCTTCCGCCCCTAAAAATTTTAGCCGCTCTAGGCTGGTGCCTGTCTGGCCTGTGCGGTACTCTTAACTCCACTTGTGATTTCCGCCACCTCAGTCGACAGTTTGGGGCGTGGCCAACGTGTAGTGCTTAACACGGTCCAGCCTCCGCCTCCCAGTTCACAGTGATCAATTTTGCTTCGCTCGGTGGACAAAAATCATTTCTCGTAATCTCAAGGGCACAGAAAAGAGAAATCTGTATGTATAATTGCCAATCTCACTATTGTAACAATATTTAGCGAGAAAATTTTCAGTGTAGGTTATTTTTTGTCCCAATTGTAAATGGCAGTTACTTTTTGAGAAAACAGAATGAGATTATCAAACTAAATAGAAGTATTTGAACAATTGCTTAGCCTTCACCAAAAGCGTCATTGTCACTCCCAAATTTATATTTTTATTTCTCCCTACGAGAAATGTTGCTTGTAGGTGTTATGACCTCCACTTCAACCACTACCCCATTTTCAAATCATCCGTTCTCCAAGTTTTTCTCCATTCTTCCATCACAATGTTTCAAAATATTTTAAATGATTTCCTCAATTTGGACAAACGCGTTAAAGTAAGATCTAGATAGTTCTTAAGTTTAATTTGAGCTGAAGTATAAGTCCTAGTAACAGGCGATTTATCCAGATAACATTGAATATATACTTCCAGGATTTTTAATGACAGACAGTACATTATTTAATTTGCTGGCCGGGTGACGCCGCGTCCATGGCAAAGGTGCCGACGTTTCGATCGCACTACGCCCTGAGGAAGGTCGCAGAATGGCGACCAAAACGTCGGCCCCTTCGCCGTGGACGCGGCGTCACCCGGACAGCCAAGTTAATACTGACTCCGACCGCAGAAGCCTACGCTCTCAGACAGTACATTTCTTCTGAGCAAACCCTCTCTTAGAGTTACGTACGCGTTGCGAGTCATTCGCATGTCCAAAATCAAACAGTGATTCCATGGTAGAATAGCAATCCAGCTGTGATGCATTGGAATTTGCTGCGTGCTTCATACTATCCAGTCGTCTAGGAGTACTAGTTTAAGTCTGTTCTTTGACATTGGCAAATCTTTCTTTGGCCACTCCATCGGCAACTACGCTGATCGTAATTTTACAGCTCAGAGGAAGTTATTTCAGATAGCATGTCAATGACCTCCACTTGTTTTATCTTTGTCTGCTTTCTTGGAAGAGCTTTTTGAGTCTTCCTCGACACGTGGAGGAGTGTTTATAAAATTTCGTTACACAGAACGTTTCACTACACATGCAGAGAATAAACTTAACAGTTTTTTTCATAAGGTGACATTCCTTAGCCTTGGGATATTGTCACAGAATGTACAGATATTCTTGTGAATATTTTCTATTTATTTGACCTCGAGATTTCAAGTCCCAAGTGCGATATCATGCAACTAAATAAATTATATTTTTATTTTCTCCTGTCAAAACATACTGATTGCCAACTCCTCTACACACGAACTCGAATAATACTCTCCAGGTGATAACGCCGCGCGAGAGTGCAGTTAACACAAAAGAAGAGCATATCCATCACAGTTGCT
Source organism: Gryllus bimaculatus (assembly GCA_017312745.1). Taxonomy (NCBI): domain Eukaryota; kingdom Metazoa; phylum Arthropoda; class Insecta; order Orthoptera; family Gryllidae; genus Gryllus; species Gryllus bimaculatus. The sequence goes on from BOPP01000399.1 coordinate 168,292, forward strand.
GATAGTTGCACATATTCTATCTGCGCAGAGAGGAGACATGTAGTAATGAGTCAGTACAATTTTGAATGCAAAAAAACAGCTATTTGTAGAGATACACAAACTTTGTATTGTTCAAAACCCGGTTTAGTGAAGCATTGACTTAATTCTTTTCTTATTTTAGATTTTTACCAGTATAATTTTGGGAAATACCTTCTAAAATGTGTTACCAGAGAGCAACACACCTACATCAGAGTGTTTCATGTCCACACAATCGAATTTAAGCTTGCAGAGAATAGTACACACATTCATTCACAAGCTTTCCGAATTGCGAATTGAGATAGCTCAGGCGGAGGCGCACCGACGGTTGACTTCTGGTTGTTGCCACATCGCGCCTATTACAGTGACTGTGTTCTCAAACACATGTTTTGTTGTTTACGTTGGTAAACATGCACTTAGCTCCTTAGCAACCAACAACCTACACAATGCTTTAACAGCGCGTCCATAGCAACGGTCATTTAAGTGCCTGTGAGACCATTAAAATATTTTAGCGGACTTTCGGATTTAGATTTTATCGGTGCTCATAAATCTTGGAATAAATATGACGACACAAAACAATTTTTGGTAATAAATGTAAACAAAATTATTTTAACAATTATTTTTGTACAGATATATTAAAATTAGTATGTTAGCATGTATGCTATCTCTTCGTTAATGCCTCGAACATGCCTTTTCGTTCGTCAACAACAAAATAAATCATAAGCATTCTCACAAGTCGTTACAGATTTAGAAGCCATCAAGCTAGAGCTTGCAGATTCTGCTTTCTCCAGAATGTCATCTGGCCAAAATATCTTCTGATTCTTTGAAATTCTAGGACTTTTTCTCAATCAGCTTTCATTAGAAGATAAAGCATTCAACTGTTTGATCACAAACAAGGCATCCACTACCACCAACCATTGCTACAGAAAATAGAAAGTAATGACAATTTTTAACTCATGAGAGTGATAAACGTTTATTTTGAATAAGCGATGAACTAGAAATAACAGAAAGCTCGCCGTTAACTTTCCGGCTCCGTTCTTAAAGATTAATTTAGAAAACTCATGACATAACTATTTTTGTGCTCTTTTTCTGTACTTTGAAGTAATATCGATGTTAGCTTTTTTCAAGAATGTTGATTTTTGCATTTTTGTGCAACTGGCGCTGTGAAATTGATCAGTGTGCGGCGCATTCTAGTAGTCACAGTAGTCGCATATGGTGGGTGGCTCTAAAAATCCTGGGTTCCGCCTTATCGACCCTTAATTAAAAGTTCAAACTTTGTAATAAGAAAACTGGAGAACTTTATTGGCAAATAAATGATTCAACTGCTTTAATTCATTCAATAAATGTCAAAACTGTATTTTAAAAAAATCAACTTTCATGTAAAATTTTAAATGTTAACACATCCTGTTTATTTGCTCTCCCAATTTCTCATTGAAGTTTCAGTTTCAGTGGGTTTTCAGGGAGGATGTACTTGTACAGGTTTTAATTCTATATTGAGTCCGCATATAATAATTTCTATTCATCTCGAAATAATTCATCGTTGAGAAGCACTGCGAAATTGACTCTATGGAAACCCCTCTTACTTTGGCTCGCTTAAGTATGCCCTATTAACTGTTAACGATAGGGCAGTGTCTGACTGTCGGGGGGTCATTGTCAAAACTACAGTGATTCACGCCCACTGACAGGATAGCGCTGGTACATTTTTCATCGAAACTCCAAGAAGGGGCGAATTTATAAATGGTCCATTCGTGGAACATGAAAACCGTTATCATTCTCGGAATGTATAATTTTGCACTGCTCTCCATTGTGGGATTTGTTGAGTACTTATCGAAAGAAACCGCCTAAAACTGATGAAAATTATTTCATGTCAAGTCACTGGTGGTAGAAGGTATGTATTAATAAATAATCAAACCAGAACAATTCAAGTTTTTAGTGAATGTTGTTGTAACGGATAATATTAATGTAAACTAATGTAACTAATGATTTAATTAATATTATAACTTTGAATTATGGTTTTGGTTTGATTATTTCTTATTTCATACTATTATTGTCTGTAGGCGTGGCACAAGAGTTAGGTGGAGTTTTTGTCGTGCTCGTCAGTTTTTAAATGCTTCGTATATTTTACCTAGCCGTCAAGTAACGTCAATGATCGTTAAAGGGGTCAAGTAAACTAAATGGCGCTTATTTCTGTAGAAAATAATGTGATTTCTATGTAATGTCCCTGTAGCATTTTTTCATATACGTCTCTAAGCAGATCGGAGAATTCAAACACTTCTACATCATACAAAACATCTCAAGATTTTGAAAGAATCTGAACGTCTAATTAAGAGTTTTGAAGACATAGAATGAAGTGTTTGAGGAGGGGAACGTGGTCAGAGGGCGAGATTAAAGGTGTGTTATGTAGTTGTTTTCAGGTCGGATGGAATGGGGAAGAGCTATTAATGGGGTTTGCTATTTACTTCAGAATCAGTGTTAACAGTCCTCGAAAAGATATAGTTCTCTAACCATAGCTCTCTACTATTTCTCATTACATGCCCAGTAAGTTCATAACCAATATCAAGCTGCCGATATAAAACTAACTTACAGTATTCTAAACTGAACTCAGGTTAACGGGGCTTGGTCAGTCAGTAAATAGAAATCATTAGGTAAAAAGAAATTAAAACATGGTTATTTCCAACGTTGCGAAAAATCTATTTCGTGCCAGACACAACTACACTATCTAGATACAATTCAACAAATATATATATATATATATGTGGCCTACCTAAGATGTTCCCTTTAATTTTCTCCAGAACCGTTGCACACTGAGATGAGGTTTTCACTAAAACTACTATATGGCACATATGCTCATGTATAATATTTTTCTATTGCATTTATTATAGCAGAGATATTGACTCAACGTCGATTTTTTAAATGGAACCCTATAGATATTTTAACTCATCATAACAAGCATGAAGAGACGAGTTCATAAATATGCATATCGCCATATGTTACATAACACAATTTTCGAGAAATTAAGTTTTAAAGACGCACGCCGACTGCAGGTTTCCGTAATCTGAACGAGAAATTCCGGTTGATATGCGGCGAGGTCATTCCCTTCCGTTGCGTCGACGCTTCGGTAAATGTAGTGATGCAATGTGCAAAACCCGTGATTTGCTCCTTTAAGACTACACCTCCTCTCAGTCCTGGAGAACAATGTATTCACCCATAGGCCATGTTCTTAAAGTAATCTGGAAGTATCCTCTCAGGTTCAGGAGAAAATTGAAGGGAACATCCTTAGGCGGGCAACACGGTATATATATATATATATATATATATATATATATATATATATATATATATATATATATATATTATATAAAAATTACGTGTGCAAGACAATAGCTTTATTAAAGCTATGTATTTTGCTTTATAGATTGCAGTCGGGTTGATCCTCTTCAGTGAAGCACCTTGTGATATACCCTGTTTTCTTTCGTTATCAGCCGCAAGAACAAATAAAGCGGATGGTTTGCCGAACACGTAAACATGCCACGTACAACTCACCATGAAAACACATGTATTTTGTAAATTCAGAACACAAACACTCAAGAATTGGCCCTGAATTTGTTAATCGTCATGGCGAATGCAAGGCGAGGAGGAAATTGAATTTGTTTAAACTCGAAGGGTATGTCGGTTGGATTAATCGGAATCCTCAGAATGAGAACTTCTTCAGCCTTGAATTTTCCTTTGAGGTTCGTCGCGTGAATCTCATTAATCATCAGTTTTCTAATCACCAAACGCGTTCCATTGCATACTTCTGATAGGTTTAGATTTCGAAGCGTCATGACTACCGAGACAACATTTAGTTGTAAATGGTGCGGTGATAAACCAGGCAGATCCAATGAGTTTAAAAATTCAGGTTGATAGTTTGTGGATTCGTCTGTTGTTACATTCAATAGATTTGAATGAATGTAAATTAACAACGATTTGATTCTGAATAACGATGTTTAAGTCATTCACTTGGTCGCTTTATTTTTAGCAGCCACAATTTTTCGCTCACTGAACCATTTGTAATTTTTGTGGTTATCACTGACGTTCGGGAATACTTTTTTGACGAGCTCGTATTTTGATTATGAAAATTTGAACGAAATGAAATCAATCTGCTCGCTTCGGTGACAGAAACACGGCTATTACCAATATTCAGTAATTGCTTGGAGAAATCTTCAGCAGATGGATCGTTAAGCAATGCCACTCTCTTGTTTGCTGCCAGCTGAAGTTTCTTCACATAGCGCCACAGATTTGATGATTTTAGGCAAGTGTTTATTTCATCGGCAGCAGTCGATCTTGGAATGACTAGTCGTGTTTGGCGGAAATTACCAGACAGTAAAATTATTGCGCCTCCGAAACATCTCGAGTCGTTGCGCTGATCTTTCAATGTTCGGTCAAGTTCTTCTGATGCGCGTTTGTGCGCCATTGTGCATTCGACCCAGAGGATGACTTTTGATACTCCTAAAACTTTGGCCATTGCGGAGCGTTTTGCAATGTCACATGTCGGTTGTTCAGTAGTTTGAAGGTTTAACGGCAATTTTAACGCTGAATGAGCCGTATGGCATCCTTCTAACAATGTGGCCAGTATTTCAGAAGCAACTTCAACCGCTGTGTCGGATCTCGCACGAACAGTGGTCAAATTTAATGGCATGAGGAAGTTCCACCGGGGGCAACTTGAAAAAGTAAGTCACCATTTCCACCATCAATTGCCTTCATTAATGTATCACACACTTCCTTCTGTTGGGAGTTTAAAAGGGATACATTTTTTCGAACTGGTTGGCCAAATTCATGTCCATCATATTCTTTCCAATTTTCCAATTTTCACGTTCCAATTTTCGATTAAATGCGTCATTCATTCCACGATCTGGCGCTGGCATTGTTATAGGGCAAAACTCTCCATCTAAACGTTACACAATATAGTACAAGAACGCATTTTTCGCGAAACAAGGTCTGGTGTGGAGACGTTGTAAACGCATTCGTGCGAAGCACAGAAAACTAAATTGTACAAACTCCGCCGCATTGTTCGCATACGCCGCATGTTCAAGAGAGCGGTGTACTCCATCAAGAGGTACAACGTGTACCATTGCCGCCATCTTTTACGTTTCGTGAGGGGTGAAACACAGCCTGTTCAGAACGAAGATCCTCAACCATATGTCCGTGGAAGCTGATCACGCATCACCGATGTGAAACTCCCTCGACAAGGCGGAAAAGCTGCAAAGTAACGTGGCGCCCCTACCGCACCCGAGAAGCATAGTTGCCAGCCAACGTGCAGCGAGCTGACTGCGATGCCCGACGCCATCACGAGGTCGCGAGCAACCCCGTGAGAGCACCGTTAAGGCCCTTTCACAATGCAAACATAAACATAAGCATAAACATGGTGGTAACATTAAAGTTAGGACTACAGCCACAAGCGGACTCATTCACAATGCGTTCGCATAAGCATAACACGTAAGACGTTAACTTAAAAGCTTGCAAGCTTCAAGCTTCTGTGCTTATGCTGAAGAAAGACATAAGAAATGAACCCATCACAGTACGTTAACTCAAAATCGAGAATCACAATATCAATCACAACAGAGGAGGCGCTGACTTGTGCACTAGGAGCACGAACAAAATGTAATTAGTATTTGACGGATTCTGAGGATTTTTAAAAGTAATATCGTGCGTGAATTAGCCGTATTAAATACTAGTATGTGAAATGTAAATTTCCAATTAAATTCCCTCGTCCCTATGCAACTCTACGACTTACCGGAAAATTCCAATGCACACGTGACCTTACCTATGAGGGACGTTCTTGAACCTTATTCGCGCAACACAGACAAGTTAAGGGTAAGAAAGATTAAGCCGTGCCTGACTGTAAAGAATGCCCCCAAACTAAATAAATATAACAATTTATGCAATGACTCTGATGAAGTAAAAAAAATTTTCCATTGAAAGGGTGACTACTCACATGTCATTTGGTTTAGGAGAACTTTTTACCTTCTTATCGGGGGATACACTTAAGCTTCATAACTCGCCTAAGTTAAAGCACCTTTTAACAACGAAAAATGGTTTTACATTCAGGTATACGTATACATGGAGTAATACGTACAGGTGATGCCTAGTTATATAATGCTACGGAAAAATTTTGATCTTTTAAAGGAAATATGCGTTGTGGGGTCCCTGATACCGACATTTTTTTTCAAAATGTCCGTCCGTCTCTCTGTAAACAAACTAACTCATAAACTCTTCGTAGGATTTTTTCCAAAATGAATATTCTTCGATCAACCCGGCACAACTCGGATTCAATACTCGAAAAGTAAATGATGACCGAATTTTAGCATCCGCATGCAACCACAACACGCTGCAGGACACTACGATCGTGCGTAGCTCGAAAATTATGCATTTCGGAGTCTTAAACTCCGATTTTTGTGTTCCATAGAAACATGAGTTTTTTATTTTATGTTTTAATCTACAAAATGAGAGATTTTTTTATGATTTATTCTAACCTGAGCGTCTAAAACAAAGATACTTCATTCCAAATTTGCATTTGTGTACGAGAAATGCACGTTATTAATAAATTAATTATAATCATAATTTTTGCACGTGTGCTATTTTAGTTCATGCAAAACTTCTTACCAACACTATTTCACTTTCTAACATATCAACTTACAACACGAAGGCGTATGGAGACAGTATAGAGTCGCTCCTACGTCGCTCATTTTCAAAACATTTCAAAAAGCTTACCATTATAAACTAATTGCATAAACTACTATTTCATTACCATCTCCTCAGAAGTGGCAAATATTGGTGCGCTTCTCTTTACAAATATATTTTATAATTTTGCTGATTGCCACACATTGTTTTTTAAAGAACCGTCCGCACACCCTCCCTACTCTTTGCGCGTCACAACACACCCTTGTTTCCTTTCGCTCAGGATGAAACATTTTCTTACGTCAAAAGCAGTTTCTTTGCATTTTCCTATTTTCTGCATCGCGCTGTGTTTTCCAGATTTCCCCGGTTTTTCCAGAAGTTTGCAGCACGATGGGAGATTGGAGGTGCCCAGCGCAGCATCGTGGCGTGGGCAGCGTTCGCCGGGAGTCCAGCGGCGACTTGCGTCATTGCGAGCGCGATCTCCCGCGGGGGCGCGACGCGGAGGAGCGACGCGGCGCAACGGGCCGAGCGAAGACTGCGCGTAGACTGCGCGCACAAGAGCGAGCGGCGCGGCGCAGGCGCGCCATTCACCATGCGACCGCCCGTGGCTCCACCGCTGCCGCTCGCGCTGCTGACGGCGGGCGCGCTCATGGCGGCGGCGCCAACGCCGGGCGCCCGCGCCGCCAGGATCCTCGCCCTCTTCCCCACGCCCTCCATCAGCCACCAGCTGCCCTTCCAGGTAAGGCACGCGCGCCCTCCGTCAGCCTCCAGCTGCCTCGTCCGTGGAAAGCACGCGCGCCCTCCGTCAGCCTCCAGCTGCCCTTTACCTGGAAAGGCACGCGCGCCCTCCGTCAGCCGCTCCAGCTGCCCTTCCTGGAAAGGGCACGGCACGCCCTCCCGTCAGCCCACTCTCCGAGCCTACCCTGTCAGCCAGTGCCTTTGAAGCGGCCTCCTACAGTAGTTATGTAAGCACGCGCAACGGCCTCCGTCACCCCAGCTGCCTTCTTCCAGTGTAGGCAGGGCGGGCCCTCCTCAGCCTTCAGTGCCCTTCCAGTTAAGGCACGCGGGCCCTCCGATCAGCCACCAGCTGCCCTTCGGCATGGTAGCACGCAGGCCCTCCGTCATCGCCTCAATGTTTGCGCTTCCAGTTTAGCCGCGCGCGCGGCCCTCCGTCAGCCTCCAGCAGCCTCCAGGTGAGACTCATGCGTCTTCCATCACTCACCATCTATCCTACCTGGTAAGATACGCGCACCCTCCATCAGCTTCCAAGTTTGTTCTGCTAGCGATGGCGCGTACGCCCTCCTCCGCTTCGCGTAGCGAGAGTCCGCCGCCGCTTGCCGCAGCAGCGCACGACCGCTGCACGTGGGAAGGGGCCCTAAGGCACACGCACCATCCGTCAGTTTCCAGGGCCTTTCCAGTTAAGCCACGCTCGCCGTCCGTCAGCCTCCAGCTGCACTTCCAGGTGAGACTCATGCGCCTTCCATCACTCACCATTTATCCTATCAGGTAAGATACGCGCGCCCTCCATCAGCCACTAACTGCCCTTCCAGGTAAGGCACGCGCGCCCTCCGTCTGCCTCCAGTACCCTATCAGGTAAGGCACATGCGCCCACTCAGGCACCAGCTATCCTACCAAATAAGGCAAGCGTGTTGTCCAACAGCCTGTAGCCGCCCTTCCAGATGAGAGACATGCACCTTTCATCATCCATCAGCTGTCCAATCAAGTACGAGGCGTACACCCACCGTCGGGCACCAGCGGCTCTTCCAGGTAAGGCAAGCTCCCTCCGGCAGCTGCCTTTCGAAGAAAAGCACGCGCACCCTCCCTCATACACCAGCTGGCCTATCAGGTAAGCATGCGTCCCTTTCATCAGCCACCAGCTATAATATCAAGTAAGGCACGTGCGCCCTCCACCAACCATCATATGCCAAGAATGGTCGCGCGACTAGCACGTACGTATATACGGAGTGATATACGTAGTATAGAGAAAGTTATGAAATTTTGCGCAAAATAACGGCGAATTTTCGCCAAAAAATAATTGTCGAGTACTGATTACGAAAAAGTGGCTAAATCCAATTGTTAAGTAAAGAAACGAACATCCTCTAACGCGTGGAGTAGCCAGAATCCGTTTTGTGAGTCCTTGATACCGAAAACTAAATTGTCGCAAAACGTCTGCCTAGGTGTATGTGTAACAACACTAGTGCCTAAACTACGCGTTCAATTTTTTTTTTCAAACTGACTAAACCGCTGGCGTTTGCCCTAAGTCGAAACTCTGCAATTTTGAAAAACATTAATTTTTAGTACTTTACATGTCGCTCCTGCGACATTTTTTAAATTTTCTCAAAAATGGTTCCATTTTTTAAAAATTTCTTGCAAGAAAAGAGTAAAATTCACTTATAAAGATGGCATACTTTGAATTTCACTATCAACTCTGAAGTTTCGAAAATAGCATAAGTTTTAATTTTTTAGACGTCTTTCTACAAACACGAAATTGAAGATACAGATTTTTCCTTCAAATAAAATGTGTTCTCCATACTTAGTTCTTTCAATAAGGTCATGAATTTTTTTTGAAACTTAATAGCTTTCGGACAATATTGCGTGAAATATGTGAAATTTAAAAAAAGAATACAAAAACAAGATTTCCTCGAAAAAAGCTCCAAATTTTTTCTTTAAACTTTTGATAGAGATAGTGCTTTATGTACACTATAAGATGACAAACTACATATTGCTCTATTATTTTCTTATGTAATAAAAAAATAAAAAATTACAAAAAATTAGTTTTACTAGCCTCCCACATCATTAATATTTACAATAGTATATGTACATTTATATATTTCAAATTTATCCACATTATGGTATTTACAAGTACATGTACTGTGAAAAGTAGCTCAAAATTCCACATTTTGAGAAACGTTCAAATGCTATTTTACTAAAAAAATCGGCTCCATTTTTTTCTTTTCTTTTTTTTCACATTTCGTACGGATAATGCTATGTGAACTGTTTAAGATCACATAAATTTCATTTTGATGTATTAATTTGTTTTTTAAATACACAAATATAATTTTTTAAATATATCTCACGCCGTTAATATGCACATTTTTTGCAATTTGTATACATTATTACATTTGTGGGAGGAACTGCTTCATATGACTTCAAATTAAATGTTTGAAAAGATTCCTGTAGAAAAGAACTTCAAATTTCGTATTTACAGTACCGCTCACACACCGTTTTCTTAAAAACGGCTTCAAATTTCATTAGGACGAGGTTTTACTCTTCTTGAATATTCTATAAGTAATATTTCGAATCGTACATTAGGGGGGAAATTGAGAAAACTATAAAACAATGTATTAAGGGCGTCGATAGATGGTACCTACGAAGAGGATGGGGCAAGACCGTAAAGCTAGTCCTAGCCAAGAAAATTAGAAAACTTTACTACAAGAAAGTCCGTGCCATTCTGTAGTACAACTAGTTTATTTACTATTTACGACTGGGGGTAAGAGAGGCATATGATGAGCATAACATATTTCCATCATCGTATGTAGTATACTTGGCCTGCCTAAGTTTTTCTTTTATCACACAGCTATTAAAACTGAGACGATTGTATTAAAAAAACTACAGATTGGTATAACATAAATTTCTTAAAAGTCAAATCAAGTTGCCTGAAATTGCTACAACAATCATTTTAGATAATGACTGAAAAATAATATAAGCTATCTGCTTATTTACGCAAGATAAGTTCAGATAATCTCTCTATTTTACTTTCTGTAAAATTAATTCAGTGTTTGCTTTCAGACGAGTGTTTTACTTTAAGAGTTTCGAACTTACACAAAAAATAATTTTTACTTTTTCGCTCTTGCTTCGTAAGACCTCAAAACAGTATGATGATTGTGCGCCGGAAAAAGGCAGATTTTCGACAGAAAAACGTATTGTCGGGCCCTGGAATCGAAAAAGAGAATAAATATTGCTCCTACATACAATAAATTACTTCCTCTGACACGTTGAGTCGTCAGACTTTTGTGGCTTCTTGATAACGAAAAATCCATTGGCGGTAAATCCATGGCCGGTGTGCCCATCCATCTGTCTGTCGACCAATGGTCAACGTTAGCACCTCAACCGGACTGCCGCTTTTCTCGAAAATTAATATTTCCCAATTAATCTTAATGAACTCAAGGATTAATGCGTTTCAAACGGGTATTCTAATTTTTTTATACGAATCCTCAGCATTTTCAAAATTTTCTCAAAAATGACTCAATGATTCAATGCTTTAGGGGCGCTTTAGAGAATTGTGCCAAACGTGCGAGAATGGTGCAACGATAATATCCCCGATTTTTTGAAAATTGTAAAAACTAACATTTTTTCGGCTTCTTCCTACAACTTTAGTATTAAAGACAGGTCTTTCCCTCAATAAAATTTGTTTTTTAAAGACAGATCTTGAAATAAGATCATAATTTATTTTTCAAAAATATGAGCAGTTCTTGCATAATTTTGTGTGAAATAAAAGGCATCTAAACTAGTGGAGCTACAGAATGGCACAGACTTTTCCGTATTAGTTTTGTATTTTCTTTAATCTCGGATTACTACTCTTGCCAGCTGTCCTCTATCGCCGCCCGAAGTAAATTTTTTTTGACAGTTTCTTAATTTTTCGGTTTTTTAATTGTAGAGCGGAAATATTATTTTAATATTATTAAAAAACAGTAAAACCTCATCAAAATGGAAATTCCTTTGAAAAATTTTATTTGAAGGAAAAATCTTGTTTTAGATAGACATCGAGAAAATTTCATACTTTTTAAATTTTCGAAAATTCAGAGTTAACTGTGACAATCGGACGAATGCCATGTTTATAATAAGTGTACGTTACTCTATTCTTACAAGATATTTAAAGAAAAATTTGGAGCAGATTTTGTGAAAATTTTGAAAATATCCGGAGGGTATCATGGTAAGTACCTCCAAATTTTGAAGAACGTTTTTCAAAATCCCAAAGCATCGACTCAAGCCAGATGGACAGAAGTTTATCAATTTGAAAAAAATCCTACGCATGGTTGAGGCGCTAGTGGTGTTCACGGACCGACAGACGTTTTGAAAAGAACCACTTTTACGGTATCCGGGGACCCCAAAACGTGAATTTCCGTTTTGAATCTCTGAATACATGTACGCATGCGGACAGGAAAGTAAAAATCACCTCTTTAAGAAAGGTCATGTACTATTATTTGAAGAAGTTGAGTTGTTTTTCTGTAGTTTCTGCTTGAAATTAATGCACTTTGTAAAAACATATTATCTCAACTACCCTTCCAATTCTTTTATTGTAAAAAAATTCCAAGAATAAAAAACTAGGGATGCTTAAAAGAATGATGCAAGTCTCTTTTCGTTTACTTCTCCGAATTTTTGAAAAGGTGGCAAATTTAGAAAGAATGCAAGAAAGTATGTGTTTTTGTAGGAGCACTAGTTTTTAAATACTTCACGAACTCTACAGTTAACGCAGATTATGTAAGTGATCAAACAGATTCGCCTTATTTTTACGAACGGACGACATTAAATCAAAATTGCTAGAGAAATGGAAATTGCTGGAGTTGCTATTTCCAGTAAATCAAGTTAAGTTGCTTTGAAAATAAATTATTAGTCAAGTAAGTAACTCGTGGAAAGCAAAATGCTTTGAAACCGTTTCCCACAATCTTACCATGTCTCAGAAATGAACGGAAAATTAAATTACATTTTCCAAGAAGTGTACTTCGCATTACTTTTCTCACAATCCTATACACACAATTTTGTGTCTCCGCAATTAATTCGAGACTTTCCATTGCAATTAATTCGAAATATATTGATAGACAACAGTTATCATAATTATGACAATGTTTCTAATGAATTTCAAATTTAACTTCTGGGTGTACAATAATTTTTTATTACACTTATAGTTCATCAAATCATCAAAGTTGTGGAATTTGACTTCATTTGAAATCCTTAAGTTCAAGGAATAACATTTTGTTATTTTTAATAGATTGAAATTGAAACCCTCCATCATAAAGAGAGTAACTGACAAAATATTACTTCTACTCAATCATTCATTTCATTTCTTCCTTTCGGATGTACATTCGCGTATTCGTACGTACTGGGGTGTAATACTTTTATAAGTAGCACAGAGAAAGGTATGTACTGAAGGGAATATTGCTGTTACTCCTAATACTGCTCTAATAATACTCTTTAAATCGTATTTCGATTCTACTACTGGAGGACCGAAAAATGAGAACAAATTTATTAGGTGCTTTTTGATAAAAGACAATATCTTAAATGTAAAAAGGACAAAAGTAAACTAAACCATTGTGTTACGTACGTACTATAAATATTATGTTCTTCAACATTACAGTAAAGTTAGTTAATCTTGAGGAAATTGTCTTGTTCCGAGTACAATGGGGACATATTTTAATGCTAAAGTAACTTTATGAACATTGTGGCTAAGGACACAACTATGTCAATGCCATTGCGATTCATAGATTTCCAGACCCTACAATTCTATGCGTCCACAGCCATTGCGAATTGAAGCATTCGCTGGCAGCAATGTTAAGAGCAAAGTTATGCGCCATATTCAATTACCTTGAAATTTTGCAAATGTGTCCCCGTTTGCAAAGGTCTGGATGAATATGAATGGAAGTGAAATCGAAACACTGTTCCAATATTTAAATGTAGGATATGCAAAACTAACATTCCAACGTCAATCTTTTTATATACTTCCCACTTAATATAATAATATCACAACTGTACATATAAACCTCAAATGCACTCGTGTATTAAAGTGCGTAGCCCACGTTACAGTTTTCGATACATGTAATGCACATTTGAAAACAAAAAGTATTCATGTGAGCGTTTACTATAAAAATGAATGGGTATTTACTCCAGAAGGTTTCCCATTCCCTGATAAGTTCATAAAGGTCCTTTATTAAGCACTGAAGATACTTTCGAGAAAATATGATATTTTGGGTGGTTGCAAATATCGTCCCTCACAAAAATAATCAGTGGATGTCGAGTGATACTCTTTAAAGGATAGTCACCTGGACTTCGAGTCACACACCGTTAAAATATGTATACCTTCTTAGTTTTTCGATACTTCATTGTAGAGCTTCTTCTTCTCCTCTTAAAGAAAATTGTCTGTCACAAAAAGCATGCAAATGAAAATGAAAGACGGCACCAGTCCGAACCGGTGTCTAGATGTTTGCACCCAACATTGCTGCCAGGCAGTGATTCAACTTACAACATCAAACTAGCGCTACAGGTGGGTCTCGTATACTATTATAATAAATTTTAAAGATTTAATATTGCAAACCACATTGTAAGTCACCTAAGCATCAAAGATATCAATTTCAGTTATTACTTTTTTCAATAATGTTACAAAAATATAATACGTGTACAAATAAGGTCAATTGCTTCGGCCTCCTGAGACAGGGACCTGGAAAATGTGCGCTGCGGTTTTGATATCCGCATAAAGCAAAAATGTTTTCTATCTGCGTCTACTATACGAGATTGGCGATTGCTATACGAGCTGTCTGTACGAGATATACCTCGAGGATGTGTGGGTATAACGAGACTGCTTTTTTCTGAGAATTCGTCTTCAAAGTGTGGTGAGTACGGTAAGTAAGGTACGAGGAAGCGCCGTTAGAGGAGAGAACATAAAGCTAGCCCCGATTCATATTAAGGGCACATGTATGAACGCTATAGAAATGGTCAATATTAACCTTTTTCAAACCCCAATTTCTAGAAAATTTTGATACCGATGTAAATTAAAATTATGTCACAGTATAAATGAGTTCTTCTAAATAATTTAATGCCAGTTCATTTTAATATCTTTACAGCGTTCTTTGTTATTCACATTTTAGTTTATTATGACATTTTGTTTTTTTATTTTCCTCTTTAACGAATTTAGTTTATGTTCCCTGAAACTATAGCAAGTATTAGTTCTGACTTTTGGATCGCATAAAGATCTACATTTTAATCTACTATGAAATACTGTAGTTACAGTTTATGATATAATTTTAAAATTTTGTGCTTAAAAAGTGAACAACTTTCAAACTTTTCAGACATATTTTCGTTTGTTTTGAATGTATATTTCTTATAATCTATATTATTGTAAATAGTGTCCTGAACATAATCTTAAAATATCAGCTTTCTATCTTACAAAGTAGTTTTATATAAGTGATATTTTTTATAATTTATATATGATAAAAGGTAACTTCACTTTAAGAATCCCTTTACTTTATTTTTAAAATTTCATTTTGAAGTTTGGCATTAGGTATGCAAAGACCCTGATCAGTCATCAACACATAGATACTAAAATGAAAACATAGAACAAACAAGAAAGCATCACAATATGCTGCTGGCGCCAGACTGTAGCAGAGCTTATTAATGGTTGCAACAAAATTTATTCCATCAAAATATCTTCAGTAGAACAAGAAATAAAATGGAAAAAAATTGACAATTAGTAGGAGCGCGGCCGTTTTACACGAAATTTTTAAAATAGCTTTTTAAACAAATTCCCGAAATGTTGCAAATTTAGAACTTACATACTATTTGTCACACCCAACACCCAACGTGCAGGATACTTAGATTCTCATGAAATATCGCCAGCTGGTAGAACACTATGAAAAATCCACTTATCAATGTTTTAAAGTGCTATGGCGTATTACAAGTAGTGTTTGAGAAGCGTTTTGTTTCAAGACCTTTCGTAGCCTCCGCACGTGAAAGGTCTCTATACTAATTGCTGCAAAATCACTCTTTTCAATGCTTCATAGCACTTCAAAATTTGTGTGTAGGGTTTTTGTAAGGTGCTGAACAAGCTGGTAAAATTTCGTATCAAACCGAGTATCCAGCACGGTGAGCTTGGCCCGGCCGGGGCGGTGCCACGCTGGAGGGAGAAACCTGGTTGCGGAAAACTCCGCAAGCCGACGGGTAGGTCGGCGCCGGAAATCGCCATCTGGCGGAGGGAGACCTCGCCACCTCCCGCGGAAAAAATGCACTACACTTGCGGGACTAATATTCGCCGTTGACGCGCCCAGAAACACTAATAAATCAATGAATCAATCAACTGCTCGTACATAAGGACATACAAGAAGATCGTAGCATTCGTCAGACCGCATAAGGGTTTAAAGTGGTAGAGAACAAACATGTAACAGAAGGGAGAGTAGACAAAGAAATTTTTGATACAATGACCAGTCATTTTCATTACCAGATGTGTTCATTGTCAACAATATATCCCAGAGAACAGAACAAAGCCTTTAAAAAATAAGTAGTACGGTTAACTCGATTACATTTACTCGTATTTTTCTTGTTCCCAACGGCACTTTCCACAATTTGATTTAGTTCAATGTTTTAAAATTAATGAAATATGTCTATCTTCATCCATTAACCCATCACTTTCGACACCAATCCTCCGACAACGCGACCTCCCAATCAGTGCAAAGCTCGAGCCATGTGGCTTTCCCGTGCCGGTCGCCGCTAAGCCCGCGTGAATAGGGGGGCCAATTTCTTCCGCATGATGGAGAATGACGTGTGGGTCGCGACCGCTGCTGACGTCCGTTCGGTCAAGGCCGCAGTAAGCCCGAACACGACCGAAGACGAGCTCAGCCAACCCCCGCCCTACCAAACAATTCTGTATCCGAAGCGGAACAAATGAGGAGCAACTAATCAAAACGCACGTTGTCCACTGGTGGAAAAAATTGAGTTTGATAAGAAATCGTGTAATTTTTAATACGTCTCACATGCTCCTGCGTTCAGATTTGTTCAAAACGCACTTCATATAATGTGTTAAAACGCTTTTTCAAGGAATGTGAAAGAGGGAGCGTGAAAAACGAATTAAAAATTACACGATTTCACATCA
Source organism: Gryllus bimaculatus (assembly GCA_017312745.1). Taxonomy (NCBI): domain Eukaryota; kingdom Metazoa; phylum Arthropoda; class Insecta; order Orthoptera; family Gryllidae; genus Gryllus; species Gryllus bimaculatus. The sequence continues at coordinate 184,820 of BOPP01000399.1, forward strand.
AACTCAATTTCTCCCACCAGTGGACAATATGCGTTTTGATTAATTGCTCCTCAAATATGCGAAGACGAAATAAGGTCCAGAGACTTAAAACTGAGATAAATTTTCTAGACAAGAAAATAATTGTTTCAAAATGATTTACTTAATATTTATTTATTATTAATAAGTACTTATCATTAATTATTTTAATGAAATTTATAATATATTTCTGCAAAATTAAATAAAAACTCCTTTAATATTATCTCTTTAATATTGTAGTTAAAGGAGGACATCGTAACATGTTTGTAATTTTCGAACAATTACGGAATTTAAACAAAAATGAGACCGGCGCCATTCTTTTAATCTTTCTCTACGCTTTCTAAGAACAAAGTTTAATGAAAGAATTTGATGACTTTTAGGTAAAATTTCGATAATGTTGTTCACTCTTCATGTAAGTACCCTCAAAAATCAAAATATCAGTCTCAAACTCCCGGAATCTTTTCGAGGACCAGATCAATAAAGGAATATCAATTATGGAGGAAATCATGAAGGGATTAAGGCGCAACCATGGAACACAGACGGACAGACACACAGACAGGCAGTCGGACACAGACAGACGGTGCGACGGTCATACAGTCGGACGGACGGAATTGGACATTTTGTTGTCAATCATTTTTAGGTATCAAGAACACATAAAACATTGATTTCGAATACGTGTTAAAGGAAGTAATTTTCTACCTTTTTCTTACCTTTTTCTACCTTACCTTTTTCTACCTAACAAGATTTATCCATTTTTCGGTACTGGGTCCCGGCAATAAGAGTTGAGTCGAAAAATCGCCAATTTCCGGCGCACGATTATAACACTTTATCTTCTCATGAAGTATAGCTGCAATGCTTGTGACTGGGTGGTCCTAGGGTTCGAGTTCGGAGTTTTCGACAATGGCTAGGTTGAGTTACGCAACTGTTTGGAGGAGAATTCTAGAGGCCGGCTACTCCAATCGGTAGTTTTCCGTGGTTTCTTCGATCAACACCGGGCAAATGCCAGAGCAGTACGGTAACAAATGGGCCACGGGCCGCGGGCGATTTTTCTTTCCTCTTCCTGACCCCTTATTTACATACACGTACACGTATATGCACAACATTCCCACACGTGTCGGCGATTAGAGCTTGTCCGGGCTGAGGAGGCGGTGTTCGAGGGAGATACCTGGTTAGGGAAAACACTGCTAACCGACATGTAGACCGGCGCCGGATCTCGCTATGGAGCGGGAAAGGAAGCAAGGAAGATGACCTTTGCAGTTGACACGCCACCCGAATCCACGAAGAAAGGCAAGGAAGTAAAAAGGTCTCTCAAACCACTACACAAAAGCCCTCGAATCAACGAGGCAACTGCCGTCGATGATACGCCCATATTCTCCCTGCTGATAATATTCCGTCTGACTGATATTTTCTCTTTCTGTGCAGGTGGTGATGAAGGAGTTGGCAGCGCGCGGTCATCAGGTCACCGTCATCAGCACTGATCCTCTTAAGGTGAGTCTACTAAATACTCGAGCTGATTCTTACCTAAATGAAGCACACAAGGGCGGTACAGTATTTTGGCGCCATATTTATGTTCCCGTTTATATTTGAATTGTGGGCACCACTGGAATTAAAAAGACAAAATTAATCCTCAGATTTCTGTCTGTGATCTAAGTACTATAATAATTGCATATCTACGAGAACATTACTTTGTTGTCCTTTCTCTTTTCGTCAGGGGTTAAACAAATAAATAATATGAACACTTCGCAGCATACACTGGGCTCAGGACATCAACTGATGTCAGTGCAGTGCTTCTGACCGGAAGGTCGAATCCCAACGGTGGCTGGATTTTCCACACTAGCTAGTTAGATTTTCCCGTTCCAACCCCGGGTTGGATTCCCGTCAAGGGCAATATAATAACAGGGCGCTTTCCTTCCAAATGTCCTAGTATCTATTGCTGTGTGACGCTCAGGAAGCTCACCCTAAGGTTATGAAGACCAGAATATACGGCGAATGGATGTCTTGGTGCTACCCACACAAACTCCTTATCCCATGGGTGAGAGGCTGAGTCACCACTCTATAAAATGAAAAAAATTAGAACTAATAGTTCTACAAAATGTCACAATGTTTCATGTAGTTTGTTTTCTGTTCTCTTGATTCGGGTCTAGCTTTATGGTTTCGTCCCGTTCTCTTCCCAGCTGCTATCTATCGAAGTCTAAAACACCCTGTTGTTTCTCTGAGGATATTTCCAGTGCAACGTTCTCCGAATAGTGCGTACGTCTATGCCGGCAACGTGCATTTAAATACTTGCCCTTGGTGTAGATGAGTTACTTTCAGAAGGGATGAGTTTGGCAGGTCAGGAAACAAATTAAGAGCAATGGCAATGCAAGAGATGAGGATGAAAACCATTCACTAATAAGCTAACTAAACGAACGCATTTGACGAATTGGTCACAGCCCGCAGTTATGTTGTCAGCAGTGGCCAAGCAGTAGCAGTCAAAACGGCCCCTTAAAAAAATATCTCTATGTCCTTTCACCCTATCGCGGTACCATTGCCCTCGGGGGTACGAATCAAATTCCTCATCTGAACAGTTTCCTGTCAGACCAAGAGATTATTCTCTTTCACTTATATAACGTTTATTACTATATTACCCCGTATTTACCAACGTTTACGAAGAAGTAAAGTACTGTACCGTTTTCGATAAAATATTGTTTATGTATTTTTTAATTGCTATGATTTCATTGAAATAGGTGAAAATTTCAAAGAACTTGAAAAACTCTATATCGCCATTTAAAGATTTAAATGTAAGGATAGATTTAATTGATAACATAATGTTATGTTTAATCATATTTTTTCTTTCAATATTGCACATATGAGCCACTATATTGACTTCATTTAGTCATTGAAACATTTCATCTTGTCAAAATAAACACGTTGTTTAACCAAACTTCTTGCTTGGATATTCAATTTGAATCCCTCATTTCCCACATATGGAACCATTTCTGAGATGTTAAAAATAAATTGCAATAAATTTAACCACAAATTGCACAAAAAATATTCGTTTTTTTAAAATTTAATCACCTATGTAAAGATCTCATTTTTCAGAACAGACTTCGTTTATTCAAAAAATGTTTATAATCATTGTTGTACTACTGCGATGTTAATTGCTTAAAAAAACAAAGTGTGCTGAAAATTGGGGCCAGATCCAATTTTTATTCCATTTACAACATACTAGGAAGCAATGTTTTTAATTAGAGCCGTTTTGTGAAAATATTAGTGCAAAAGTGTTCTTTATTTCACGCAAAATTAAGCGAAATCATGCAAAAAAATATAAATGACTTTATTTCACGATCTACGTTTGAGCAAAAGAATATATTCAGGAAAACATTTCTACCTTCAACCATTATATGTGCATATTCTAGACACCTTGGTGCATATTGTGCATATTGTAGGCGCCGAAAAACGTTCGAACTTTTTCAATTTTTAAAAATATTGATATTACAACAAAAATTAGATCTGCGCCTTTAAAAAAACGTTTATGTCATGCGAAGACAAAGTTTTATGACAAAAAATATTGAAACCGTTTTTGAGAAAAACTTGAAACTGTTGTTCAGGCTTCATGTAAAGTAACCCCAAAAATCAAAATACACCTTTCAAACTTACAGGACCTCGAGTTCGTCTACATCGGTCGAGTAATATCGATTTTGGAGAAAATTGTGTTAACGGTTTAGGCGCTAGCTTTGTACACAAAAACAGACGGACTGGCAGACAGGCGTTTTGCGGTCAATATGTTTTCGATATGAATCCTTCATTCTGACTACACAATGGATTGAAACTGTAATTTTCTACGAATAGTCTAAATCCCGATTCACCTCGTCTTCATCTAATCGCAAGTTAGAACTGCGTTGCGGATCAGAGGCTCCAAACGTATGGCAAAAATCTTACATTACATAATACTTACATGAACTTATGGCTAAAACAACTAAATTTTGATAATATAGTAAAAGTAATTTGCAACTTACGTCCTTTATATTTATATTTTAATATATTTTCTAGTAATATTGTATTTGTTTCAAATTTATTTAAAAAATCAATTGTTTTAAAATAAACTACACAATACCATATATATACTTTTAAATAGAAAGAAAATAGTTTTCAATAATTCAGTATAACCACCAATATTGCACTTAATGCAATGCTAACCGCCATGGCCAACTAGTAACAGTACAAGCAACCCCAGGTAACAACAATCGAACACAGAACCACTTGGACTCAGATCTCAAGAAATATGGAACGAAATCCTTCAGAAACAATAAATACAAGAATGTAGAATGAAGGACTGCAGTTGTCTCACACGACGCACGTCAGCTGGCACCGATCGCCACGACCTTAAGAGGGTCAAAGCGAGACAATCAACAATGTCATGTTCAGTCGTTTCGACCAAGAAAAATAGGGGGCAATCTACTACGGGGAAAAAGCCCCCAATTCAAGAATACAATATCGATGCACGCGTTCCCTAAAACTCCGGACTTGTACGTCGAATGGAATAATGTTAATGAGGTTCTTTTTTACTTATTTGAGGTCACTTTTTAACTACTAAGGCCATACTGCGACCATTGGTTTTGTAACGTTGGGAGTAAGGGTAACGTAGTGGAACTCGCATACGGACACACACAAACATCCAGGTCTCGGAATCGAACCCGCGGCTCTTCCGGCACGAAGCTGATATCAAGTCCGTCAGCCTAAGCGACCTCGGCTCTCAATGCCGGCAATCAGGTTCTCTATGTCATATTTTCCGTTCTGCACAGGAGCCTGTGGCCAACTACACAGACATTAATCTGTCCTTCAGCTACGACATACTACGGAGCGTGAAGATCGCCGACATGGAGGGCATGAGCGGCGTGAAGCAAATGGAAGCTTTCCTGCCAGTCATGCACGAAATCGCAGACGCCCAGCTGACGTCCCCGCAGATACAGGACTTTCTCAGGTAGCTCAGATCATGAAGATGTAATATGAAACAATTTTCACATTAAATCATCGTCGACATACTATTTAATATAATATTTGACGTATCCACGTTTCAGAGCAGACTGGGTCCATATTCAGATACATCGTACACAATTACATATTCTAAAAAGATTAATTAGAACTGGTTCATCAAAAATATCGGTGGAAGTTAGAAGCGATTAGAACTGTAGATTTGATTGTCCGAAGATAACGCATTTGTAATAAATTGATAAATCAGTCTATTTCTATACACTTGCAGAGCATAAGTACACAGAATTTGTATATGTAAAAATTCTTACTTTTATTTTAAAGTATTTTATATAAAATCACATACACTGAAAGTTAAACAAATAAAAATATTTACTATTTTAAAACACGCAAAAACGTTTATGTAACTTGTCAACGTTTCGGCTGATTCCAAGTGGATTCTGACCTTCATCAGAACGAAAGCGAACGGAATATTACAAATATTTACTACATTGGTAGGGAAAATTTTAAAATACACGAAAGTCGAAGTTAAGTGACCCAATTTTCTACTCCTAATTTAAATTATAATGCTCACGTAGGGCTAATAGTCAGTGTCATTCAGTTTTCAGTTTTTGTACGTCTGATATAATTTCTTATTATACCTCGAAGTTTGTCCAAAGTGTAGTTTCCAAGAGGGCCAATATAATCTTTATAATAATATACATGTATTTTCCAATTTTTGTATAATTTAATGCAGTATAGGTAGAAATGAGGCTAGCAGGAAAAGTTTATATAGAAAGGACGTTGTAGCTCTAGAGCCGGGTTGGTTCCCGAATGGTATCGCGTAGAAAGCGGGAGAGAGGTCGGGAGTGTTCTTGTATATTAAAAAGGTAAATGATATTCTTTAAATAGCTGATGTTTAGAACTATTTTGATGTGAGAAGGAAAAATATAGTTGTAATATTGAAAATGTTGGCCAGATTCCAAAATATTGAACTTTGTCACTACGTAATAGTAAATTATTGAATAAATTACTCATGTTTTGAAAAAGGTGTACATAAAATTATTATTAACTGACACACGGCCGGACGGACCTGCAGACTGACGCATGGACGGACAGATTGACAAATGGACATAGTGACGGACGAACAGAAGAACTGTCTGACGAACTGACGGGCGATCGGACTGGCCCACATTTTTAATAAACCCGATTTTCTAAGAGCCCCAAAATGAAAAACTGCTTCAAAATATTTACATCTATTATTTGTAGCCATCCTCTATACAATGTATGCGAGAAAATAAAACCCCCAAAATTTTCTACTGAGTAATGTGCGCGCGTAAATTCTCAGGAACAACGCATCGCAAGGCTACGACCTGGTGTTCCTGGAATGGCTGATGTTCCAATCGTATTTCGGCATAGTACACGCAGTGGGGTCCCCTCCTCTGGTAGGCATCGTTTCGCTAGGCGGCTTTGCCGTCACATACAACGCCATCGGCAACCCCAACAACCCAGCCTACAATCCCGAGATCCTTAGCGGCAACTCAGACCGTATGTCGTTTTGGGAGCGTCTCCAAAACACTTATTCCAGCCTCTACTTGACAGCGCTCTGGAATTTCAAAGTCTTTCCGCAGCAGGTAAGAGCATGCTATTTATTTTGTGACACAAAGTAAGGTGAGGGTGAAACTAACCTCGACTTAACAGTCGAATGAAATAAATGCAAGCAAAGTCTCTTCCTCCTTCATTTTACAAAGAATAATTTTAAAAAATATTTAACGTCAAAAGAATTGAATTCGAAACTATGCAAACTAAAAGTTATTTAAACTATTTTTGTTACACTAGATATGTGAATATCAACTAGCAATAAAACAATTTAAAATAGATTGTTCTATTGCCTTATTCTTGTTTGCAAACAACATTTATTTTAATTTCATTTTCATTTGCTCTTCGTTTTAATTTGCTCTTCATTTTCTGAACAATTCTCAATATCTGGGAAGAAACGGTTTCTTACATTTTAATGAACGGAATAATTGAATGGAATAACAATGAATACTTCTCATCAATTATCTCAATACGCAACAAGTCAATAGAAAATATTCGGGACTATTTACTTTCTCAATTTTCATTTTGAGACTGCCTCATTTTCTCCTAAATTGATTTTTTTAATAAAACAGCCCTCTGTCCTACAGGAAACTCTTCTGCGGAAGCATTTCGGTGCAGCGCCTCCATCTGTGTACGAGACAGAGCACAACATGAGTTTGCTGATATTGTGCAACCACTGGCCCTTAGACTATCCGCGCGCTCTGCTGCCCAACGTGGTGCAACTGACAGGGCTGCACGTGCGGGAAGAGACACGCCCCCTTCGCAGACCTGCAGAGCGTGCTGGACGGCGCGGAGCAAGGAGTCGTCTACTTCAGCCTGGGCTCCAACGTCATGAGCAAGGACCTGCCGCCCGAGAAGCTCCAGGCCATCCTGCGCGCCTGGCGCGCCTGCCGCAGCGCGTGCTCTGGAAGTTCGAGGCCGACGCGCTCCCCGGCCAGCGCCCAACGTGCGAATCTCCAAGTGGCTGCCGCAGCAGGACATCCTCGGTGAGTCCTCCACCCACGACCTCAGCCTCTTGCATCACACGCGCAAAGCGTCCTCGGTATGTCCTTCCCCATGTCCTCAGCATCTCGCATCACACGACCAGCGCATAACGAACGGCGAATCATCTTCTCCCCGCATCACACATCCGCTACCTGCATCACACGCCCAACGTATGTTCTCCCCACGCCCTCAACCAATCTGCTCCTCACAACATACTAGGTGTATTATCATCGTTGTCTGGCGTTCTCTACAACTCCGCGCGTCGCATCACACGCCCAATGTACTATCCTCTGTGAGACCTCCCATTCCGTCCTCACACCTCCGCTCCGAACATCTCACGCCCATTGTATCGATGATGAGACACTCATTCCCGTTCTCATCTCCTTCACTCCAAGCATCACACGTCCAATGCATCCTTATTGAGTTCGACCTCCTCCCCCCCCCCCCCAACACACGTCAGAACCTAATCATATGCGGTCTGTACTGTAATCTCTCCCAGCAGAACCTTCTGCAGCAGCTGAGCTCCACTCGCGACATCGCTTTATAGATTTATTATCTAGCTGGTCCTCCTCTCACTCTTCATAATACACCGTGAGTAGGTACCTCATTAAGAGTTACAATTCATTGGTGAGTTCTGCTGACCTTTTCAAATTTTCTTCAGCCGTAAACCGTAGAAATAGGTTGGTGGTCTTGCCGATGAGATTGACACCTTTCAACGACTTAGTGCGATGTTTGTACACAACCTGTCACTGTGGGGAAGGTTCTCTTTCTGGAGCGGAATTACCTTTGGAAGTCATAACAAAGGTTGGAACACAACAAAAAACATGTTTTTATACGCAATTAAGAGACAAAACTTGGTCATCAAGCTACTACATTATGGAAATTGTAAAATGCTGTACGAACAATTTGCAACTGGGTGGACGAGGTGAAGTTTTGCAGATGAAAAGTTCAAACCTTCAGCGCGGAAACGAATGTCTAGTTGACTGTTCAAGAGCAACGAGTACAATCTAATATTTTGAATTGGCGATACACCAGCCCTTTGAATTAAAGGTCACTTCAGTGTTTGAATATCTACAAAAACATATTTCTCCATCAACTCACAGCTATCCATTTGGCTCCCACGCGCGTGTGTTGCAGCGCACCCGAACGTGCGCGTGTTCATCACGCAAGGCGGCCTGCAGAGCTTCCAGGACAGGCCGTGTACCACGCCGTGCCCCTGCTGGGCATCCCGTTCATCGGCGACCAGCCCTTCAACGTGGCAAGATGGCGGCGGGGGCGTGGGCGAGCGCCTGCCGCTGGGCGACCTCACGGAAGACTCGCTGCTGCCGCGCTGCGCCGCCTGCTGCACGACCGCGCCTACCGGAGAGCGCATGCGTCGCTTCTCGGGCGTGTACCGCGAGCACAAGCGCGCTCCCTGGGACGGCGCTGTGGTGGGTGGAGTACGGTGCTGCGCCACGAGGGCGCGCCGCACCTGCGCGCCGCCTCGCTGCGCCTGGCGTGGTACGAGCTGCTGCTGCTGGACGTGGCGGCGGCCGTGGCGCTGGCGGCGCTGGCCGCGCTGCTGCTCGCCGCCTTTCGCCCTGCGCCCTTCCACGGCCCCTGCGCACCACGCGCGCCACCGCAAGGACCAGTGAGGCGCCAACGGTGCTTCACTGAAATGCGCCTATTAAGATAGTCGCCGCAGAGATGGGAAAAACGGAGGACTAAGTGTCACGCAGAGATAATAGATCAATGCATATTCTAAAGAACTCTGGTCGCGAGATAAGATGACAAATGCGAGCAATATTGAAAGGCATCTGTGATTATTTCAGGGAAAATAATTAACGAAATACTTTTCAATTGAAGAGAATAAATGACGTTTTGTCTCAATGGCCCTTACGCGAAGTGCCGACACACATCAGGGTTTCAAACAAAATACTGCGCATTTGTTAGGCGGACAATAAAAAGACTCAGTATATAAGCTTTATCCCAGACGATCGTGATGGTTATGATACATTATCATAACTTATTGGTAGTGATATTCCAGCTAACAGTGGAGAAAAGAAACAAGAAGTCTTTTGATGAAGAATAGAAAATTATCTCCAGGCGCTGGCGCCCGAAGGAATTCCAAACATTACAAACTAGATCCAGCAATGATGCAATCAACAGCCAATGGTACACATAATATTTTTTTAAATAATAATTCTGAAATCAAATGTTACAAATCATACCTTTCTCAAGCTAATAACGAAATACTGTCAACAATGTTATGTACAATTAAATATTTATAAATAATTTTAAATATGTGAGTTGCTAATGTTTATATTTTGTATAAGGACACTCCTTACATATGTAAGTTATGTTATATATGCATGGATACACCCAGAATATCAGAAGTGCGAGATACGTTTCAAGAATGGAAAGACGGTGGAGGTACATGGTCATTTGAAGAGTTCATTTTTTCAATATAATTATTACTGTTCCCTATGTTTTTTGTTTTATATTTTAATAAACTAACATAAAATTGACTTACAGAAAGAACTCAAGATAAAAAGACACAAATCAATAGCACGTAGCACACACGCTTTCTTGTGATACTGAAAGTCCATGTAAAAGTAAATGAATATTCGCACTGAAAATATCTCTGCAGGGAATACAGCATTCCTCGCTGTGGGACCCAATATTTCATTCTATGCCGCTTAGTGGGATAGCATTTTGTCACCTTAGCTACCTCACAGTTTCTTGGCTTTTTGTACGTACAAGGACAGATATATTGCAATTAGTTTTCAACTAATTACAGATACATTGCAATTAGTTACTCGTCAGTCGCAGATATTTCAATGCTCTTACACCCGAAAAATATCTCCCACTTATGACAAGAATTTAATAACTTGTTCGAAACACAACCATCTGAAATGCACTGTCCACGCCCGTGGGTCGTAATGATGACCCTAGGAAGCTGTCTTCCAACAAAGTATAAGTCTCTCGCCCACATGACTCATGTGACGCATCCGAAAATTCTTTGAAAATTAATTTGCGAGAGGATTGAGGACCTCTTTCAAATTACTCTTCTTTACACAATTCTGTTTTCAAATATTTCTATTTATTTTTAATTATTCAATAGTAATCAAAAATATTAAAGTACGAATGGCACACGTAACTTTACATTGATTGTTGTAAAATTTCGCGATATTGATAGTATATACTACAGCAGTATCCGAGAAAAAGAACCAGAGTTGTGCCGTAGTCTATAATTTTACGTCTACACGTAATCTACATGTAGTCTACACGACTCTTTATGAATAGACAACGTAATCTGGGTAGAATATTTATTTTTCCGTATCAAATAACCCAAAACGTTTATAAAAAGGAGTAATAGTAGATGTTTAATGAAATGTAATATTAAAAATTTTATTTTCGATTCAATAAATCAAACAAAATATACCACTCCTGATGAAGAAACGACAACCTCTGTAATCAATCTCAAGAAACCAATAGGGACTTGTTTCAACTTATACATCAGACCACTCTACATGCAACTCTTTCCAAAAATAGGTCTTGAAATATATTTAATTCATTGAGAATATGAGTGGTTTTTGTATAATTTTGAGCAAAATGTAGGCAGTTTAACCTTTTTAGCACCTTTTTTTCTAAAAAAAACATACAAATTTTTCTTTTTTCTCTTCGTACATGGGGAGGAACAATAAAAAATATGATGCTTGTCCGATTATTGGTGAATGGTATTTTCGAAAATGGAAATAGTTATCCTTTCAATACTACAAAATTGATGTAGGCAATTTTTGCCTAACACTAAGTTAATTCTAAAAATCAGCTCTTTACAAACGGCAATTTACATACCATTTTATGAAAAGAAAAAAAAGAAGTTTTCATGTAATTTGTGCTTGAAACTTATGCAATTTCTGAAAAAATATTTTCTCAAAAGCCGCTCCAAATCTTTTCTTTACATTTACTTCCACAGATAGAAGGGATGCTTAAAATAATATTGTGGCTTTTTATTTTCTTGAACACTCTGAATTTTTGAACATATGAAATTTAGACATAATGCAAGAAAGTATTTGTTGTAGCAACAATAGTTTATTACAACATACCCAATGTAATACATATGAAGTTGACCAATTAAGTCAAGTATTACAATATGTAACTATTGAAAATCAGTCAGGATAGGGAGGAGTTTAGTTACATTTTGATATTATCGAGAGCATAAAAAACAAGGCTTTGATTTATCTAAATGCAAAGATCAAGGAGAAAATGGCACAGCAGTTATGTGTGGAATTTCAAGGGGAAAAAATAGATGAAGTTAACAATGTATTGCTTGTACACTATGCTGCTCATAATTTAAATCTTATGTTTAATGATCCCATGAATGGGATATTAGAAGTTCAGTCATTTTTCTGCTTGCTGGAAAGAAATTGTTTTCTTTGGTTATAGCATTAATTGGTGGAATATATTATAAAATGTGATGGATAAAAGCAAAATAATCATAAATTAAAGTGACTTACATAATGGTCATCACATAATGATTCCTTAATAGCTATATGATATTTTAACGTTTCGCAAACTTTAACCAAAATTAAATTTTCTAACAAAATGTCTGGAACGAATGAAGCTCATAACTTCAAAAAAGAAACAGAAAATTTTGAATTTAGAACTGCAGTGTGTAGTACTGCATTGCAGAAATATTAACATCTACCAACACTGTTTTGAAAAACTGTCAAAGCCATGATTTGGATTTGCTAACGGCACAGCTTAAGAAGAAATGTAGACTGTCCAGAATCACTATGATGATTTGAAAAATGATGCAGTAGAATAATCAAGTCTGGAAAGTAGAAGTGAAATTTAACTATAAATGAGTGAAGAAGACAAAATGCCATTTTAGTGAACTTTTCTAAAACCTGTGACTCACTGATGGCCAACAAAAATTCAAACTTAATATTTACTAAGAATACCTAGATATTGCCACTAACCAGTTGGAGTGATGATTTGTTGGAATGAAAAATACAATGGCAATTTTAAAAATGATTCAGTTACAAGTATTGATAGTTGTTTCGTATGATGGAATTTACAAAGAAGCACACAAAATTTCAAAACTAAAATCTGTTAAAATTCTTACAAACATATGAATAACTGAACGAATGCTTATTATTAACAAGCTTTCAAAAAATGATAATTTACTTTCTCTAATAGTATATTGTAATAAATAACTTCACTCGTAAAATTAAGTTTATAATCACAAAATTAAATTAATGACATGACTTTAATTTGGGGTTCCCTGTAATATTTAGGTCCAAGAGCCTTCCCCTGTTGAACTTATGCCACTTGTTATATTTCAGTATATACCATTACATCTAAAATTCTCGAGAAATTCCCACTTAAATTAGAGTAAATTCTCTATAATTTATAATTTTTCGAATCTCTCAATTAAAAGTAAATTTAAAAATTGTTCACCATCTGGTGAGGTTATATCTAACAGTCAAAATTTTGACAAAATTATTTATTGATTTTAGCCTTTCAATATTTGTGAATATTGTTTCTAGAAAACAAATAATATTGTAATTACAATATCTCTATGGTTCTATTTACATAAAAATACACAAAAAGGAAAAAAAAATATGTATTATATTTTTTAAACAGCACATACCAATCAGAAATATCTACAAAAATTCCACAAGATTCCATTAACTTTTAGGGCAACATGGGAGAATTTTCTCGTGCTCCCAGAGGAATAAAAATGTTCTTTAAAAGAAATCTAAATATTCATTTATTTACTTATTCCATAGGTTTACAATATATTACTATACATTTTACTACATCCATTTGGGTACATTTTATTATTCTTTTGTTTTATTATTTCAATTAATTTTTTTCACTTTCCCAAATTTTCAAATCCATTTAAAAGTTTGAATTTTGCCGCAAATTAAATTTTTAAAATTATTTTTGAAAAATTTTAGGAAATTTCAAATGAATCATTATTTTCCATGGAAATCCATACAGCCAATTCAATGAAGAAAAAAATTAAGAGAAACATGCTTTTTGTTATTACAAAGAATGTGAGGGGGGGATCTAAAACACACATGAAAAATGTTTTTCATGGTCATATTGTCATGGTTATTTTGTCTATTCAAAACCTGGCTTGAGATCATATAGATTACTGAATTCAATTAAGACTACTAAAAATTATGTATATTATGGTCTGAAAAATAGAATAG
>BOPP01000399.1:198719-213055 GCA_017312745.1 Gryllus bimaculatus
TTAATTTAATTATATGCATCGATTGGTTGTATTTAGAAATTGTTATAGTGTATTGGATGTGATTGTGGAGTGTGGTATATAAATTGTTACCTATATGTACAAAGCTGATTGGCGTGAATAAGTAAATAAAATAAGTAAATAAGTAAATAACCCTTAGGAAAGTTGTTGTTGTTGTTGTTGTTGTTGTTGTTTTTTTTCTTCTCCCAATTTCAAGAAAGAGCTGTTTTTACCAGCTATAATCCAACATTGTTCCAGCTCTTATCTGGCTAAGAGCCTTTGAAAAAATGTATTTAGAAAACATTTAAGAAAAAAAAATTGAAGTATATTCTAAAGTCATTACATTCTTGAACATTTTTTTAATCAGTCGAAAGTTTATTTTAATTGTCAAAATTAATGGAATTTTATAAGATCAGTGGTGGCATAAATCAAGATAACAAATTACCAAATTTATTAACTAAGGGGTGGAATCTAGTACATGTTTTGAAATATTTTGGTTTCCAACATCAGATTTGAACTAAAATTATGAAAATTTAAAACATCTAATTCAGCGGCAATGCTTGAATGTTCAAGTGGCACCCAAAGAAACCAATAGACCAGCAATGCACATACAGCCCTCCAAAACAAACCATTTTGTTATCAATTTGATATTTTAAGTTTTTGTATTAATGTGTGGCTCTACTTTACACATTAACACAACTTAAGTGTTGGTTGCTATTATCTGACTAACAGAAGCTGTTGATGCTTCACATTAATACATAATTATTTCCTTCCACCAGGGTTCAGGCATTTTTATGCAAATGAATTTTTTTATGTGACTGGCCATTTTCCTGTACATTTTCTGCATTTTGATTTCTCTGTATTTTCTTCGAAATCCCCATTTTTTCAGACATTGGTCACCCTGCTATAGCACAAACTATTACAAATGTTGGCAGTTAGATTCAACCTGTTAAGTCAACATGTCAAGTTATCTCTACTTTTAACAATGATTTTCAGAAGTGCAAAATGTTTGCGCAAGTGTAACTAGTTTTCTTATAATCAAATAATTTGTTATCAATAGTTCTTTTTTGTGTACATAAAACTAATTCAATTATTCATTACAGAACCTCTAGAGTACAACAGTAAGAATTCACTTATGGTAATGAATGGTTTAGTGGGCAAATTGTACATTCCCCATAGCATCCAGAAATGTTAGTTGTTGGAAATTTTAAAAATATTCCTCTTTTGCTAAAATCGGTTATGAAGATCCTGTTAAAGGCACATAAAAATCTCTTCTTTTTCACAAACTACTTCTTCCTCTTTTGCTTAACATTTGCTTGGCCCGCAATAAAGGAAGGGGAGCTGTTTCTATTAACCTATTAACCCACTGTACTCGCACAGATAGTCTAATTTCTACCTATTTATGGCATACACACCACTTTGATTTTTCAACAAGATGATTATTTTTCTTTTGTAACTATGTTTATTTTTTATTAAGATGTTGTTAGAGGGGTGGATTAAGTTGAAATTCTGACAGTTACATTATACAAGTGATGATATTTTAAACCGATTTTGCATGTTGCATATTAACTGAGAACGTAAGTTTTGAATTATTGCATGGTTGACATTTTTGTGTAACAATTTGGTTATTTCACATATAATTATGTACAGGATATTTGAAGGGTTTAGAATATGCTACTATGTCAAGTCAAGTTCAAGTCATTTTGAATAAAATGAAAATAAAGGCTTCTGTTTCACACTGCATCCTAGCAGGTTCAAGAGCTGAATATGTTCACAAATGCTTTCAAAATTGTCTATTTTACAATGGCACTTATAATGGTGTTTTTACTGCAGAAGAAAACTAAAACTATTGGACTTTATGTTCGTCAAGAATGGTGATGACTCCCATGTTGAATAATCTAATATCGACTTGTTCTTGATGATATAACTGGAAAAAAAAAAAAGACTATGATTTGGTGTATTCTACAGAACAAGAAGTTACAGGTACTATGGAAGTTGTTCTTCAGTAGTCAGAAGACCAATCTAACTGGGAGAGTAGTGACAATCAGTCACTTGCACTAACACCAACTGAAAGGCAATATCCTACTATTACTAATATTCTAACGTGAAGACAAATGTTGACCATCTACTACTCACAAATCAATGTACGTCGATCATAACGTAAATCATTCAAGATATTTACAATTCAACAACTGATGCTCTTAAAAACTTTACTAAGATTATGTTATTTGAAACAATTTTTTGATGACTAGAGCCCAGATTTCTATGAAGTAAAAACCCCTAAAATATGCTGTATAATACACATGATAATTCATTAAAATATGCACCAAATATGCTATATAAAATTCACAAGGAAATAAATGTTTATTATTAAAATGCAATTTAAAATATCCGCAGAAAAATTTGAATTGTGTTACATCGCAATTTCCTCTTTGAAACACCAACAAAACAATCATCAGTAGAAACAAAAGTTTCGAAAAAGATTTTATTTCTTTATTTCACTTAATTAACCATGATTGGAACTTTGTCATTTCTTCATGTCTTAATATTAGGGAATGGATGAAGATTAAAGAAAAAAGTACGTAAATTCATTGAACGAAGAGCATTCTATATTTCGGTAAATTTTAAAAAAATGCATATCAAGGTACATTTTTAAATTTGTTTCTGAGAAACTGGTTCATCTGTTAAGATACTTTTATACATTGGCCTTGCCTGTGAGCATGCAGTGTAGCTACATGATATTAGATCTTTCTTTGGTAGGCCCTATTGATGGCCAACGATATTATGCTCTCGCTTCCTGGTAAATGGTTAAGCTCTCGCTTACTGGAAAATGATTGCCGACACATAAGATCTAGGTCTATCAAGGTTTTTTTTTATTTCATTCAAGACTGACACACTGAGTGACATGACATGTGCCCCCTTGCCTGAAACTGAATCTTACCTTTGATCGTGCATGTGGTAGAAGCAAACTACACTACATCCGTTGGCAACAGTTTTGAGTTTAAAAATATATTAACTTCTTTATGGTGACTGGTGATCTGGTCAATAAATCATGATAACTAAATATCATAATTCACCAATTTCAAGAAGTTTGATTTTAATAAATTACTAGTAACAAGCAAAACTGATATTTATGATTACAACACACATCGTAGAAATCACATTCATCAAGTGTCAGTATCAACAGCTCACTACCAGAAATCCACAAACAATACATGTACGTTACTTTACAACGCACTGCCAGATGACATTAAACAATTGAAATCGGTTCACAAATTTAAGTTCAAAGTAAAATCTTTTCTACTGCAAAACTGTTTCTATACAATTAGACTATACTGATTATCAAAAAGAAAAATAATGTTTATTTTAACAAAACAGTGATTTATAATGAATTAGTTTATGTTTGTATTGTTTAAGTTTTAAAAAAGTCTTAATACACTTGTAACAAATAATTTACTTCTGCTTCCGGGTCAATGACCCCCATTTCGATCAGGTTTTTGTCCAGTTTCCCTGTTACATTGAGCAAATGCTGAGATGGCCCCTTGTTTTGTTTCTGGACATAAATGTAGCTTCCCTACGCGCATGTTATGTTGATCTTTCCTTCTGCTTGTAGTGGTAGGAGAACGTGTAAGGGCCATTTTGTTAGTAATGCAGAAAATAAAATCTGCAGTTTGTTTACCATTGCAAATAAGTTTTTATAACTTGGGAACGAAAATGTCTAGTTTCTTCAAATGTCACTACTGTCACGCTTTTTTTAAAAAAAATATCATTATTATTATTTTAAATTTGGTTTTTAATTTTATTCATTTTTTAACTATTTATAGTTAAAATGATGGGAAGGGACGCTGGAACTCAAGAAAACAAGTGCAGATTATCTCCTCCCCCGTACATCACATATAGATTTATAGTGGGTTTTTTTTTACTAAATAAATCTAATCTAATCTACTAGCGATACCCTGCAGATGTCCTTCCCTCCATCTCCCTTTCTCTCTGTCTGCCCCTATCTCTCTCCGTTAGTTTCTCTCTTTGCATCTCTGACTTTCTATTTGTATCTCTCAGTTGTCTGTCTCTTGTCTCTATGTTTCTGTCTCAGTCTCACTCACTTTCTCTTATGCGCAGCTGCATAAAGAAATATGACTGTTTTCCAAGTAACAATAAGCAAAGAAATATACATTTGCATACAAATGTAGGCTCTCTTGATGACAAAATAGTTTATGCATGTTGTAAACAGATCAGAAAACCAGACATAACTTTGATTTGAACATAAAAGAGTTAAGAGCGCAGATTGCCAAGCGAGAATGTGTATTAGAGTTTAATCAAAAAACAATTTTCTCAACATAAAATAGAATCTGCAGTCTATGGACTCTTGCTGCACGATCAAATGACAAAATGTACAATAAAGAAATGTGTGTTTCAGAGCACAATTAAAAATGGATGAAGCAGTAAATCAATGGACTAGAGTGAGTGTGTGTGAGTGTGTGCGTGAGAGAGAGAGCGAGTGTGTGCGCGTGCGTGTGTGGGTGCGCGTGTGTGGGTGCGCATATATATATATATATGGATACATAGATATGCACCATGTATAAATGATAAGTGAAAAAAGAAAATAGGTAATTTTTATATGCTTGGTAGATTTGCAACTTGCATGAATTGACTTACAGCAAAGGCAGCTTGTTTGGATCAACTCGATTTTCTTAGCATTAGTATCTCAAGAGAAGTCTTCAATCATCATCAATAGCAGGATGTTCCATCAAAATAATGGACATTACCCTAAAATTTATAAATCCATTGAGATGTGTTCTCTGTCATAACTGTTTGTCAGTCAGAGAAATGCCAGAAAATACTACACATTAAATGACCATGCTTTGGACGTTTTCACAACTGATCTGCTCATTGTTCTCACTTGGGTATACCCCTTTTTTAAATATATTTTTTAACATGTTTGTGTACAGTTTTTTCATGTTTTGAGTTTGTGTTGACAGTAGAAATACAACAGAACATAAAAATCATCATACACTTGCGACAAGTGTTAATGAATAATCAATAATGCAAAATCACTTTTAACTCTCACGAACTTATCATTGAATATATGAAGATGTTGACAAAACCACATTAAAAAGGCATATTTTTATAAAGATAATTTAATATAGTACAGTATATTTAATTCAGATATACAAAATGTACTCAACATACATTTCATTTACATAATGAACTATCAACAAAATAGTTTTTGGTGCATAATATACATAATATACAAATTTTCAACCATTCATAGGTAAAACTCCCTTTTACTGTAACAAGAAAAGCTACATACATAAAAATATATTACCATCAGCAACCCATACAAATTCCTTGTACTGACAGCCAACAGTCATAGCTGGGTCAACCCTTAGAGACTTACTCAGAAAAGAACAGTACAGAAAGAATCTTGTAGAATAGAAGATATAAACTATCATTCAACTTTAAATGAAATCCAATTTTATAAAAAATTAATATATCCAATGCTTTGTCACTAATTATTATTAACTGTTTCTTGGGCAGCTTATAAATCACCAAAATATTCCAATGCTTGAGCAGTTTTATTAATTTTTAAGAATTGCCTAGTCATTCATTGACTACAAATTCCAAGTATTTACACAGAATTTTAAACCATCTCTCTTCACTTATAGCACCAAGTTCTTTCATTGTCTACAGCACCTTTTCCCAAAAATTTTAAAACTGAAATCAGTGAAAATATTCACTGAGGAAAAAATCTTTCAGTGCATTCATTACAAATTATATTACTTTTTATGCTTATATTTTATATAACAACTTTTGTAATCTGCCACTCATAATGTACTTTTAATTTTTGATATAAATCACTATAAAAGCATTATTACTTAGAAACACAGTGTTTTTTGTTTTTAAATTGTTCACCAAAATTTTGAACATGATATTTTTTTTTTATATTTCCAGAATAATATCAAATAACATATAAAAGAAATTAGAATCTTATAAAGAATTAAAAAGCTATTTTGAGCCATTAGAACTTATTCAAACGAAACATATAAAATAAAAATTCTTAACACAGAACAACAACAAACTCACAACAAATCACATGCAAAATTATGGATTTGCTGAAATGAGCTGGGAACCATAGTGATATTGAAACAAATCACTTTTCCATCCTTTTCCTACTCCTTGGACATACATCATTACTAAAAAATTAGAAATGTTTACGAGTTAAGTTTAACAGTTAAGATAAATAAAAAATGAACATGGAGGATTTAGAAAAGTGCACTGACTTTCCACAAAACATTAGCCAACTGCATTATTATAACACAATTAGCCAGCAGCAAGTGCAATGTGACAATACAACTACTTTTCCACACAACATAAATTTACCTCCAGCAACTTGAAAAGTAATGAAAGTTATGCAATTTTACAAACGTTTGAAAATAAAAATAAATGGAATACCACTACGTACGATTAACACACTATATGAACCAAAATACACCTATTCCAAAGTTTAACCCCTTTCATATTCTTCACATAACAAGAGTTCTCTTTCCTTGTTGCCAGAAATCCACTGATGATTTCTTGTTTTTTGCATTCAGCAGTCAGCAATGCCAAAAAAACTATACAAGGGAAGGTAGAAGAAAACAAAAAAGCTACGATTTGTTGATTTTCTTAAATCAAAAGGAAGTCACTCAGCTACCCTTCATTTACCCATCCTTGCTTATTATAGTAAATAAAAAGATGCTGAAGAGAGATGGCATTATATTTTTCTTCAAAGTTTCTTGCTTATATAAATAAACATCACAAAGTAACTACTGCCTCTTAAGAAATTTAAAATTCTTAAATTTCTCTGGTCAGATTTGTAAACAAGATGTAAACTAAATTATCTAGCAAGTAAATTCAAAACATTTCAAAATTCTAGATTTAAATTTGTATTACAGATCTCATACAAATTCTTTTTCTTCCTACAAAGAGTCAGTGTTTAAAATATCACTCTGTTAATTCACCATCATAAAATTATTAAACACTTTGCAACTTCATAATTTAAAAATGGGAGCACTTTCAAATGTTTCTATTACTCACTATCAAAGAACAACTGTTTTTTCTTTGGACAATTTTTTTGAAATTGAAGAAAGCATTCTCTTTAAAATACTCCCAATTTTTTTATTTACTCAGATGGCAAGCATTTAAAATTTCCAAGACAGGTGAATGTGTAGTGTTCTACTTGTTTAAATAGAAAATTCAAAAGCATCCCCATTCACAATCAGACCAATACTTTGTCAATTGCCTCTACCTTTAGTATTAAAATCCTTTGCAAAACCCACTATGTCAAGTAACATTTACATTCATGAAATAATGAAATCAATGAATAAGGATTAAAATCTCACTTAGAGAAAACAAGATAAATCTTCAGGTTTATTGTGGTTAACTCAACAATTCACTGTAAGTTTCACACAAAGAGATATCTTGGGGCACCTATGACTAGCAAACAATATACTAATCTGTGCAGAAAAATAGAACATTTTACAATTTCATTCTGTGACAGTAAGGCTCTCCCAACAAACAATTCCAAACGTTTTAACAAGATCAATCTTGATCTCTTCATAATATATACTCACCCTAAGCAAAGCAATAAAAAGAATTGATCCACTTGAACAAAAGATTTTCCAGCAGATAATTTTCTTACAACATGAAAAGTGAATCTACACCCCAATGTCCTTTCTAGATGGTGCATGCAATCACATCAATAATGGTACAAACCGACATTCAAGATTGGTTTGCCTGATGGGTACATATTAATACCATTCCATATTATCATGACGTTTTCTGTTCATGTCTATTTAATACTGCTCCTACATTTAACAATCATGTCTTACAGAAGATAAAATTTTAAATTCTACAAATGTTTACATACTAATGGGTCATTATGCTACAGAATTATTCTGAGAACACTGACCTCATAAAAATTCACACAATACTGTCACAACATAAGTCAAAGTGTTTTCATTTAACAAAAAGCTTTCATACCAAACCCCAAAACAAGATAAATGACTTTAACAAGATATTCAATTCAACCAATATGTACTACAAAATGAATAGAGATAATTCACATATCATATAATAACATTATAATACAGAAAATTGTACTTCATCTGTCACAAATCAAACAATACAGTCTGAAATCATCTGGACCAGTTTTTAATGAAAAATGTTGTTAGTACAGAGGAAGACTTGCTCACTTCCAAACAAACAAACAAATTCAATCAGCAATAATTTACAGGTCATGCCTCTCAAATCTAGATTTTAGTAGATCTTAAATTAACATTCCTATTCCCTCAATACTTACAATTACAGATCACATATTCATTTTTTTAGTGTCTACAAACCTACATAGAGCATAATTTTTGTTTATATTATACTATATTACAAGAAATGTTTGTCATTGGTACTTGTACTCATAAAAGCAGCAGAAAATAATTCAAATAACTATTAATCATCATGTAATTGCAACAACAAGATAGTTGTGAATTTTTAATAAGAAATACCTTAACATCGATTCTCAAAATCTGTAATTGACATGATCCTACAAGCAGACCATACTAAGTCGAACTACTTACTGAATAATTATTCTATTCTAGATGAATTTTATTACTAAACAACAGTTGATTTGAGAAGAATGACCCTACCATTAAAAACATTCACTTTTGAAGACTGGGGTACTTAAGATTAACAGTTCCCTAATGAAAATGAAACGCCTTCAGTCTCAAAAACAAATATTCTAAAAAAAAAAAAAAGAAAGAAAGAAAGAAACGCTTTCATTGTTCCTACCTATAAACAAAAATTAATAGTTTATTAAATATATACAATATAACTAAAGCAAATGACTTATGTTTTAATGAAATGACATGCCTTCCTACACGTCTATGCAAAACTACAGATTATATGGAATTCTTCAGAAAAGTTTTCCAAATATTTCAAAGCCATGTTCTTTGATCTGACACCCTACCATGAACATCAGAGTTCGGTTGTTGAAAATTGAAGACTTTTGCTACAATACAAGGAAAATATCAAATGAACTTGAAATCAATTATTAACCTTTTAACCTCAACACAAAGTTAAAATAATTGCTCAATCATAAATGAACAGGAATGTAGTCATTTCAATAGAAACAAATCTCTCACCCACTCATGTTTCTTTTGGCAAGAACTCCAAGCAGAAAACAATTTTTATGAAATTTGAAACTCAAAAACCAACGTAACAGATGAAACACCTGCATGTATAAAATATGCTTGAGCTCGATATGTTTCTTTATCTTTCCCAATGCGAAGCTATCTTCACAAGACACAAGTCTGCAGAAACATTAAGGAAGAATTTCAAACACTTCACATCACCAAGTCTCTGATTGTTCTGCCCTTCCAAAGATCATCATTCGCATTTGCTCTTCACAGTTACCATTATCATGTTAGTTTGGTGTATCAAGTAGAGCGCGCTGACAAAAACTGCATTTGCCCTAAAACATCATTACTCTTGAGACTTTTCAAATAATATAATTATGATAATGACATTAAAATAATTCAAATCTTTTATTTTGAAACAATTGCAGAATTTGTTATATCCAGATGCATACACTTTAGCAATGAGATATGGTCATCTGTTGACGTATATTTCCAATTTCTAATTTTCAAATTTAAAATATTCTTACAGTATTCAGACATAAATATTCTCACTCGATAAATAAACAAATTAAAAAGTATAATTGAACCTAATACCCTGAGATCAAACAGTAATTGACTGATACATTAAAAATATATTAATAAATGAAGTATGAATCAAAACTGAGACAAAGTTAGTCATTCTTTGCTACATAAATAAAATCATTTGCGCACTTAACTCAATTACTAACTCAGAAACAACAGGTAGATAAAAGAGTTCATTAATTTCAATTCTGTGATAAATGTTTTAAATGAATTCTTCCCCTAAAAAGCCCTTCCCCATAAAATAAAATTCACTATAAATATTTCAACCAAAAATAAATTAATCAAAACAACAGTACTTACTGTCCTTCCTTAAAATATTCTTTCAAAGTATTGCTGAATCTTTTAGAAAATTTAACAAATTCTCTTTTACGTTGTTCTAATGCCTGCTTTCCTGTTGTGCCAGGAATGAAACCAGCAACCTCATTAACTGCATCCAGTAACTTTTTTATTGCACTAGCAATTTCTCTGAAATTCATAATAGTTAATGAACAACGCTGAAGTGGTAAGGTGTTTACATTTATTTGTGAATTAAATTTTGCTACTTCAATTTCACTGTATAAATTAAATGTAAGCGATGAATACAGTTGCATATTCTAAAAATTTAAACACAAAACTTAAGAAAATAATATTTTCTTACTTGATGGTTTCCAAGAATGTTTTTCTATCTGTAATCTCATCAGGAATACGACTCAAAATCTTTTTCAATGCAGCTGACTTTTTATTTAATTCTTGAAAGGCATCTTCTGACCGACTCAATCTATATTCTCCAACTAAAAGAGAACAATAAGATCAATACAAGTGCCTATTTAAGTCCCTTCATGAGAAACAAATAAATTAAATTAAGACTATTGATCAAATGGAATAACAAATATTTTAGAATATGCAATCACTGAGAGGTTTTCAAAAAACAAAAAATAATGGCACAAAGGAATGAAGAGTCTAAGTAGTGCTCAAATTAACATTGGCTCATCAACTTTATGTGTAAAAGTAGTTAAAATTTGAAATGAAGCAATTAGAGGAGAACCAAAAGTACAAATTTTGCAAAGGAAAATTAAGAATATTAGAGGAAATGGAGAAATACTGTGAAAAGTGTGGACAAACAAACAGTACCAAAACTGATGGCAATCTACTGAGTTAAAAATTAATGTGAACTAAAAAATTATAACACTTACTACAGAAAACTTAAACATGCAATCTTAACATTATATAATTGTACAACATACTAACATGAAGGTTTTTATTATTTTGTAGAATTTTTTTTTCAAAACCGATCAATTGGTTGCAAATTGAAAAACAATATCTTGGGGTGATATTTAAAATTTCATGTCCAACTTCTTTCCTAAAATGTCTATTTTGTTTTTAATGACTTCAATGGTTTCATTATTTATTATTACCCTTAAATTATTTTTGTTTGCAATTCAACTTAAGTTTATCTTGGGGGAGGGGACGTCTGGAATTTTGTGTAATAAAAATTTTGATAGTTAATTTTAAAGGACATTTGAAAGATATTTAATTTAAAAAATGTAATTACTACTGCCTCTTAATCCACGTGATTTATGGCCTCTACGGTATGTTCATTGACAGTTTGAACATCCAATTGTTTAAGAAATTTTCCTGTCAGATTTTATAATCTGTACATTGAGAGTACTCCAGAGTGGAAAAAATAACATTAACAATTGTTCCAAGTATGTAGAATAGTCTTAACAATTATCTTTTAACATGACTTGCTGGTAAAGCACTAGAATGTGTTTAAGTTTTTCCCAATTTATTTAATATCCAGTGGTGTGTTTGCAATGCCCGAAAAAAAGGATAGTGAAAGTTGCCTTCAACTACAAGCCAAAAGGGAGAAGAAATGTGGGAAGACCACTCAGAAGATGGAGTGAGCAGTTTTAAGGAGCCAGAACAGACTGAACAAGTCTAATCCTTGCAGATGACGTTTGTTATTCCATTTTTTTATTTCACTTTTTATGAAAATTACTTTGAACTCTAGAACAGAGTTCAACAAACAGAAATTCACCATCAGTCTCGGAAATTGTTCCTTGAAGTCGCAGAACGCTTTCATTCATATTAATACTAAGTTCTCCTCGTCGCAAAATTCCAACGACCAGATCATAGGTAAAACCAGGATATGCTGACTCTGCTTTCGATAAAGCTGCTCGTAAAGTCTGTGAAGCAGCCACATCGCGTCTCTCCAACTAGAAAAACACAACGTCCACATATCATTGATCTTCACATACACAGAGACAAACACTTGTACAACAAAATTTGTACCTGAGACAAAATGGGGCGTATAAGGACGGGAAGGACAAGCGAAGTAACTGGTGACTCATCTCCCATTGTCATCCTTCTGAGGATCTTGAATTAATCCTATATTTCACTTTTAACACACAGGGTATCACAAAAACACACTTAGAATGGCGATATTAAGAATAAATTTATGTAACGTTCCCTAACACAAATTTTGACATCCAGCACTTCGCCACATCAACTAACATTCCATAGAAATTACACGTATCAGCTGACATATAAGCACAGAATAATGTTATTTTAGAATCCTCATGATTTTATTTCCTGCTGTTGGTAACACTATGGAACAAGCTTCTTTACTGACTTCATGGAATACTATTCTCCAATAGAAAGTGACAATTGAAGAACAGATAATTCAATACAAAATTCTTTTGTGTCTTTAATGTGGACAAGCTTCTTTTAATGATTGTTTGTTTCAAAAGCATCTACAAATATGACATGCTTGAGGGAATATTGTGTGATATTGTACAAGAAGAGCTCGAAAAGTTTTAAAATAAAGTTAAGGTATCGAAACTAGCGAAGCCTAGTAAAGATCCAACAAACCGAAAATGTTTAGGCGGTTTGTTTAAAAGTCAGAAATTATTTCATATTTTCAATAATTTTTCCATATTTGGATTTGATTTGATATAAACTTCATGTGTAATTCACTTTTTTGGTAGGAGCTGGCAAAGTTCTTCAAAATGATACCTGAAAAATTATTTTTCCATACATGCACTTTGAATGAATTTTATAATTCAAAAAAACTTAAGAAAAATAAACAATGCGCAGGAAATGTTTTAAAGGTCATAAAATGTTCTACTAAATGCTTTTTTATTAATTCCAATAGCATCAGCACAATTTCGATAATTGGAAGTCAAAAGTATTCTTACTGTAAGTTTGGCGGGAGTATACAATACAGTTGTTTACATCTGCTTGAAGCAATGATAGTAGCAGCAATGGCAAAACGTCTGTCCTTCCGTCTGTGAACAATACTAGCCGCTAAACCGTTCAGCCGATTTTCTCCAAAATTGATATTCCCTAATAAATTTGGCTGATGTCGTGCCCCCTTGAATTTGAAAGCGATATTTTAATTTTCGGGGGTTCTTCCCGTGAAACCACTGATATATTTTCCAAATTCTCAAAAAAATGGATCTAATGTTTTTGATTCAATGTTTTTGTTGGGTAGTGTGAAGAACGTTTAAGAGAATGGTTCAGGTTTCATGTTCGTTGAAAATCTTGATTTTTCAAAAATCGTAAAGGTTCAAATTTTTTTCGGAGTCTTCCTACAACTAAAATTTTAAAAATAGAGAATTTTTCCCTGAATGAAATCTGTCTCTGAAAGATAGCTTTTGAAATAAGTTCACGTACAAATCTTTCGAAAATTTGAGTACCTTTTGCGTAATTTTGCGTGAAAGTACGTGCTGGTTTAGCACCACTAGTTCCTCAAATCCCTCACGCAGACCCCTGCGTATTGTATGCCATCGCAACCACTGCATCAAGCACGAGTTGGGTTGGCTCTTTGCTTCTACTAAGTTACGTCTGTTTCCCTGCGGGTCGACCGGTTTGTTACAGATATGACCGCGACAGCGACGTCCAGCACATGTCTAACCACTCGGTTGTGAGGTTGCTGCCACGTAGGGAGGTCGGAGAGATACTCTGAAACAACGTGCGCGATATTCTCGAGGGCAGGGTTTCTACTCTCGCGCACGCAGCCCCGGCGGCAGACTTTGAATCCACTTCGTGGATTATTGTTTAACTTTTTAGAGCTATTCAGCCGGGCTGAACTCACGAATTTTTATATATGCGGGCGCCTGTTGGCCCCTAAACGCAGGAAGTCAGAAGAATTATTTCTGTCCTAGGGCCGAGGCAAAGATGCCCTACCTGCGCAACCCCTGCCATATTTTTTGGTATGCCGCCTGGTATAGATTGCGTAGGCGGCGCACGAGTTGCCCCCAGGAATTTACCAGAATCTAGCCTGCTTCCCAAAGGTCGCCCGCGGACAAGCTGCCTCCGACTGTTACAGGGGTAGTAGGTTCGCCGGGTCAATGTTTTCGGAGTAACGTACATAGTAGAGAGAAAGTTACGTAATGCTGCGAAAAAAACAGCGGTTTTTCGCCAGAAAATCTTGAATTGTGGGTCCAGAAAAAGGGGATAAATCTTGTTCCGATAAATAGTAAATTACTTTCTCTAACACAATGTGTAGTCAGAATCCACGATTTGTGGGTCCTTAATAACGAAAACTAGGTTCACAGCAAAACTTCCGTGATCAACAGCAGTGCCTAAATTATATATATATATATA
>BOPP01000399.1:224987-262504 GCA_017312745.1 Gryllus bimaculatus
CTGTTTACTAACACTTCAGAAGCGCGTTTTTAGTACGATTGCTTCAAATAATTTCTAGTGAGGTTTCTCGAAAACTCGCAAGTTTTGTGTGATAATGAGCGTCAGAATGCGCATTTTCAGAAACCCTCAGACATTTTCTTGTAAGCGGCTCGAAATTTTTCAATAAAAATGTGCATACAAACCCGCAAAACATGGGCTTTGTTTACACAACGTGTTAACGAAAGTAATTTACTATATTTATGAACAAGAATTAACCAATTTTTCGAAATCAAGGATGTGCAATACGAATTTTCTGCCAAAAAATCCCCGTTTTTTTTTCTTTTGCTGTATCATTGCTCATTATTGCTGTATCATTACATAACTTTCTCTATACTTCTTATATGTAGTTTGATAGAAAATAAATTAGTGGTGCTACAGGATGGCACAGAGTTCCCAGTATTCTTTCCTATTTTCTTTGGTCTTGGGTAGCCATTCGGACATGCCACATACTTTTATCAGTTGCCATATATCGCCGCACAAATACTATTTTTTACATTTTCTCAATTTTTTGGTTTCCTAATTGTAGAAAAGAAATATTATTTTAAGAAGATTAAAGAACAGGAAAAGCTCGTCCTAAATAGAAACTTTGAAAAATTTAGGGCAGTTTTAAAGGAAATGGCGTTTAAGCGTTACTGTAAATTCGAAATTTGAATCTAATTTTTCAGAGAAAATGATAGGGTTTTCGAAAAACTTAATAAGAATTCATTTAAAACACTTTAACACAAAAATACTACAATGTTTATAAATTGCTGTAATTGTGCATATTAACGACGTAAGATATCTTTCAGACAATTACATTGGTCTAATTTTTGAAAAACAAATGAATACAGAAAAATGAATTTCTTCATATTAAACAGCGCAATTAGCACTATCCGTTTGAGAATTTGAACACTAAACTTGGGGTCTTTTTGAGAAAATGGCGTTTGAGTGTTTCTGAAAATGCGAAATTTTAAAGCCAGTTTTCCCAAAAACCGTTTCATCGGGGCAACCAATTCATGGAACAAATTTAATTATGAAAGCGCTTGAGTTTTCGATAAACTTTATACGACATTATTTAAAACACGTGTGCTCATAATATAATGTGAACAAATCGCCGCTAATGTAAATATTAACGATGTGAGAGACAAGTCAAGAAAATTACATTTTTGTAATTTTTGAAACAAAAGCACAGAGCAATATGGCGCTCAGTATGTAGAGTACATTTAGCACCCTCCCTTTTAAAAAATTTAAAGAAAAAATGTTTGACAATTTTCGTAAAAATCTTGTTTTAGTTATTTTTTAAAATTTCGCATATTGCACGCAATATTGAGCGAAAACTATTTTTTTTAAGTACATGACCTTAATGAAAGGATTCGCTGGGAGAAAACACATGTTATTTCAAGAAAAAATATGTCTTCAATTTTGTAGTTGTAGGAAGACGAAAAAATTCACTTTCAATATTTTCGAAAATTTAGAGTTTACCGTTAAAATCGAACTATACCACCTTCATAAGTGTATTTTATTCAATTTTTTTTTTCAAGAAATTTAAAGAAAAAATTTGGAACAGTTTTTGAGAAAGTCTTGAAAATATTCGGAGGACGTCATGTAAAGTACCCCCATATATTGAAGAAACGTTTTCAAAATCACAGCGTGTGGCGTCGAGCCAGATCGACTGGGGAGTATCCATTTTGGAAAAATATCCTACATCTGGTTTAGACGCTAATGATGTTCACAGAGGGACACGCAAGTGGACAGACAGACGAACCGTTTTGAAAAAAACAACACATTTGTATCAAGGGAGCCCAAAACGTGTATTTCCTTTGAAATTTTGAAATCGATTTCTCACCATTACATAACATTCTCTATAGTAGGTATATTACTCTGCATAATACGTATGTATAAGGGAAAGTAAAAACTCATTATCGTGTTTCAGCTCCATTAGGGGTCTGAAACACTGAGAAAGCGTGAAAGTGTCTTTTGGGAGCCTGTGAATGGTGACTGGGAGGAGGGTGGATTGGAACCGAGGGGGTAGCCCAGACCGAAGAGATAGGGAAACTGTCTGGTGCGTGAGGGGTGGGGGGTCCATTCTGGATCGCCACTAGTTTTTGTAACAAAGAAAAGGACACATCAAAGTGGTCTATGAGTCTATGTATAAGTATCTAATCATGCTACTTTTAGTGTTATTACAAACGGACAGATTGGCATTTCGCCGTCAATCGAGTTTTTGGTATCAAGGACCCCCAAAACAAGATTTCTGTCTACACCACGCAATAGAGGAAGTAATTTAGTATTTCCACCTTTTAGTATGACTTAATTAATTATGATTTTGTGAAGGGGTAGGGTCCATACTTTTTGACAAACAAATTCTTGTAACCTTAATTTATTCTATAATCGTGTAACAGTTTTGAGGATTGTTGTCCCCATCATCGGGCTGTAAAATTGAACTTTTAAATTTTATACTGCCAAATTTTAAAATGATTTACAATACAATGTTAAAATTGAGAAATCATGACAGGAAAGAACTTACCAGACACATGAGAGCTCACAAAATAGATGGATTTTACATTGATATTCTACAGCTAACGGTCACTAGACAGACAAAATCAATTTCATACGTTAGTGAGAGCGGTTGAAATAATGAGTTCTGAGAGCCAGGGGAAGTTAAGGTAAGGAAAGGGGAGGGGGAGGTTTTGAAAGCACAAGTAAGAAGGGAGAACTTTTTTTTAAATGTTCGACATCTATAAAGCAAAGCATCATAAATTTTTGTAAAATAATTTTTCTCAAGAGCAGTATTCATAAAATGATTTATTTTGCTCTCTAAAGTTTCTGAAACCAATCGTGGATAACTCCGGATCTCAAAATTATTGGATTTGGAAACTTGAAAGAATGGTATAAGTTTATCTGACGATAAGATACAGAGTTTTGTCTTTGAGCAATGTCTCTAATGTTTGTCATGTTCTTTCATTCTAGTTAGAACTTTATGACTAGGAAGTAATTTACAACATATAGAACCGGATTGATTTACTTTTTCGTTAACAGTGCCCGGTAATAAGAGTTTTTCTGCAGAAATTCGCCATTTTCTGGCATACGATTACATTTTTCTCTCTTTAAAGGAAGTAAGTGCAGGAAAGTAAAAAGAATTGGAGCCGTCTTCGAGAAAATGGCGCCAGAATGAATAAAAATCATGTTTATATCATGCTACTCAGCGCTTCTAACACCATCATGCTACTTTTATTTGGAATGAAATTATTACTAACTGCATTATCTGACGAAAACATCTTATCATAAATAATTAATATTACGCTGAGATTTTTGACAGTTACATGATTTCTAATGACCAAGTTACTTGGTCTCTAATGATAATAATATTGTGTTTGTTAGAGTGTGTATTCTTATTCCTTAATTCGCTGACTACCCAGAAAACAAACACGTATTGTGTCTTCTAATGACCATAAAGTGTAACTTAGCAATTATATAGCAGATTCGCAGTTATTTCGCATTTTGTGATCGTTTTCGCATTTTATCGGACATTGAAAACCTTTAGAAATATGCTGTACCATGTCCAGCATACAATTACTCATTGTTCTTAGCGTTTGGTAACATTTCAAAATTTTAACAACTGTTAAAATTTACTATTTCTACTACTTTTGTGATTGTTATAAAGCCTATTCTGTCTCCTTTATTCGCTGACCACTTAGAAAAACAGACATGTTGTGTCTTCTAGGAATTTGCAAAGGAAAAGATTGAGTGCTCTTAAAGGATATTGAAGGATATTCTGTTACGTTATTGTGGTTTTATTTTTCAGAAGTACCGGGGCGTGTATTTCCAAACATGCCAATATCAAGATTTGATTCTTTGATATGCGAGATACGCAATGAAAATTTTGACGATAATTTCATCCCAAAAAACCTTTACATATCTTTTAATTGATTTCAGTTGTAGGTTTCAAGAGCTCCTCGTGATCATGACTTCATTCATTTCTCTGATTAGTGAAACGAGTCACACCTGTGAGTCCCACAGACCACTTAAACGACTCCAACCCTTACCAGATGTGCGAACTTCCTTTGGCATAGCGGTGTCGCCTCCGCCCACCTGGGTCATTAACGACGCTGAGAATTCTCGAGAAGAGCTCCTCTCCTTAAGACGCCTTTGTCATCAATATGTTTGTTGAGAACTGGAGTTACTCGTATTTCTCTTCCGCGCTAGAGATATTAAGAAATATTATATATTTTGTTATGTAGGAGTTAATATCGCAAATTAATGAACATGGAGTGTGAACATATGACAGTGTCAGCACATGTTAGGGCGTTTTATGCCACGATATCCCAATGTTTAGCGGAATGTATGAAAGTATTCCTGAATTTAAGGCGCATATTGAAGTAAAATGTGTTTATGGTTTGATTAATAAAATCCCCCATAAACCAAGGAAAGTTTAACACAAGATTGTTTTACTAAATGAAATTAAATAATTATTGCAAGTGTCGACCAATGCACTAGTACCATGTATGCCAGCAATTACACAACGATTTAAACGTATAGGCGCTTCAAGGTCACGAGTTGGATGGAGAAGGGAGAAACTGTAATTCAATTGGGAGCTACAATACCGAACATTTAAGTCATAACGATGTTCCCTAATGAATATCAATGCCCCTCTCTCCTTCCAGCTCGTAACCTTGAAGCGCTACTATACTTAAATGGGAATATATGATGTTTTCTCCTTCAAAGATAAGTACACTGAACAGAACTTCAGAATAGGGAACATACGAAATTTTTAGAAACGAATGGTCTTTCAGAGAATTTTAATTAAAGTTTTGCAATCCAAGTGAGCTGTGAATAATAATGAAGTAGGCAGAGAACGCCGATAACATAAATTCTCTAGAATGAACAAAACTTCCATTTTGTGTCAGTTTATATTGTTTTCATCCCACTTAATGAAACTTGGGTCAATCTGTACATTTATCTAGCAAATGTTTCAAAGTTATGCCAAGCATATTTGTAAGTAACAAAAATTTTAATGTTCTTAATTCTTCTATGTGCGAGTAACCGGTTTGTGCGGGAGAAAAGTTGAAGAAGCTGTATTTTTTGTAACTGGATAACCGAGATCCACTACACTTGTGCTAAAACTGTTTGCCAAGGATTCGTTATTGGTTTACTGTCACAAAACCGTAGGAAATTGGTTACCTTTGATAGAGGAAGTGACGGTAAAGGATGAATTTAAAGAGGATAGAGATTCAGGTAGAAATTTAGAGAGGTATAGATCTCTATATGAGTTATAATCAAATTCAAAAAGTTGTGCTGTAGAAAATGTTCATTGGAAATAGTAAATTACATAACAAGGATGCGAACCACCTGGCACACTTTGTATTTCATAATACAGCGTGCGAGGAACATGCGGTGTTCGAGAAAAATTACAACGTAAAATTAGGAATAAAGCTGAAGACGAAATTTTACCTAAGTAACAAAAGATTGAGTCAGATAAGTTTATAAATACTTCTTTGAAATGTAAACTTTAGGTTAAAAAGAAATTGGGCATCATTATTCAATAATGCGCCGGATATCATTTAGACCTTCCAGTCACCGATTTAGTGAATAGTCAGGTTTTTGAAAGAATGTGACCTGCTTTTTTCTTTTAATTAGTCATGACTAGAGCTGGAAAACCCAAGCATTTTCATGTTTTTGTTAATGATCAAGTCTTCCTGAAACTTTAAATACGTATGTTTTATAGCAAAATACTCTCTGGCAAAATATTGAAAATCAGAACGTTTCGCATATAATGCATATATTGCGTATTTAGAGCTTTTTGATAAATAAATACATTGTTATGCAAATTTTCCGACTTTTTGTCTAAAATAACACAAAAACATTAATTTCCACGAAAAATATTTATTAATGATAAGCATGAACATTTTTCTTACTTCAATTACGAAAGTAGAATGAGTTTCAGACTATTGACGGCAAACGTCGTCGAAGCTTCGTCTTCTTCTGTCGTACTACGGCTCTTTGGGTTTAGCCTTGGCGTCTCGAACGATCAATGCCCATTTTTATTTTATTTTTTTAAATTCATTTATTTACGTCGAAACTGCTAAAAACAGTGTGTGACGTGCTAAGGGGAGGAGAAGTTAATTTGAAGTTATATTTATGTCCAGAAGCAAAATAAGGGACCATCTCAGCATTTGCTCAAGGATAAGGGAGACTGGACGAAAACCTGATCGAGATAAGGGTCGTACTGAAGTACAATACTTGTTACTCTTTAGAATTAAAGTCCAAATGGTAAATAATCCAGTAAATATCATTGTTAAAATTAATATCTTTCCTTTTATATTCTCGGTATAGTCCCAGTTTATACAGCAGAAAAGATTTTACTTGGGACTTAAACTTTTGTATCGAATTTAATTGTTTAATGTCATCTGGCAAGGTGTTGTAGAATAATGTACATGTATTGTTTGTGACTCTTTTGTAGTGAGCTGTTAATACTGTCACCTGATAAATATAATTACTACGTTGAGTGTTGTAGTTATAGACAACAGGGTTTGCTGAAAATATATTCCCGCCCTTAAGTAAGTCATTTTTGGCAAAAACCATTGATTCATATTAAAAGAGGGAAGGTAATGGTAAGATACACAGATTAATAAAGAGAGGCTTACAAGAATTACGTGAGTGGGATTTGCTTATTATTAATACAATCCTTTTTTGTAATCTAAAGATCTTGGAGCTATAAAATGTATTTCCCCAGAGTATTATGCCATATCTCAAGCGGGAATGAACACTCGCGAAATATACACAACGAGCAGTATAGAGGCTGACTGAAGTTGAAAGAATTCTGAAAGCGTAGCATAAAGAACTTAATTTAGTGTTCAATTTATTTAAATAGATGTTCCCTTTAATGTTTGACTGAATTGAAAGACCTAAAAGGTTTTACCTTAACATCAGTCAATAGCACGCCATTTATTTTCAACGGACTATAGAATTGTGTGTTTGAAATGGAAAACTACATTGAATCCTTTTTATTTTCATTTACTATTAATGTGGTATTATGGAACCGATTTTAAATACCTCATATTGTGATATTTACGTTTTATTTATTGCAAAGATTATTTGTATCACCCGCCAAGAGAACTGTTCTTCCGTTTCGAATCGTCAAGGGTATATCGTTTACGTATAGTAGGAAGAGAAAAAAGCCTAAAATCGATCTCTGCGGCACTCCAAATGCAATTGGCAAAGAGTAGGTAGGGTATCCCAATCACTTGTGTTATCCATTTACTTCTCTATTTTGCCTTTCTTCTCCACCTCCACTCCCATTTATCGTAAATCCATCCATCCATCCATCTCAACGTCATCTAGCTATCTTAAACGGGGTCTTCCTTTCTTTCTTCTTTCTTCGGGTTCTTTATAGAAGATACTTTTGGGGATTCTTTATTTTTCCATTCGTAATAGATGTCCGAGCCATTGTAGTCTTCTGGTACAAAATAATGTCTGCTGGATTGGTTTATTGCCAAGACTTGATACTACGCACTCTCGGCATCTTCAGATTGACATAGAGTGGCAAGACAGCCTCCCTCCTTCACACACTCACACTCAGAACGCGAGTTCCTCGCCCGTCCTCGCAAATTGTGAGAAACGAGCTCCCGCCACGAGCATTCTGTGGCGTAGCGATATTACGTAATTTTGTTGTTTGGTGTTCTACGATTAAGACGACGGGGAAATGTAAATTGAAAATCTATAAGAAGATCAAAGAAGTTGGCGAGGAATTTTTTTTCCACCGACAAAGACGTATTGTGTATTCGTGTTATTGGGTATATGAGATAAAAATGTAAGTCAATCTAATCTGACATTTTTAAAC
The DNA here is from genome assembly GCA_017312745.1 of Gryllus bimaculatus. NCBI lineage: Eukaryota > Metazoa > Arthropoda > Insecta > Orthoptera > Gryllidae > Gryllus > Gryllus bimaculatus. Next base: position 232,846 of record BOPP01000399.1, read on the forward strand.
TTATCTACCAAAAACAATTCATATTTACTTTACCTTAAAGCAGTATTGAATCGTATGTATTTATTTGCACACTAAATTATTTTTATTCATTTTAATTAATATAAAAATGTACAATTCATTAACTTTTAAGAACTACTTTTAATGTCTACTAAAAGAATATGATTACTTAAGTACTGCATTTCTTTCCTCCAGTAAAATGTGATAAAAAGATCAATTGATACAACATCTAGAGAGAACATCAAATAATTTCTAGAGAAATACTCGAAAAAAGTCGTACCAAGTGCATCAGTTTTGAAAAAAATTTTGCAGATTGTTACCACGAAGTTATTTTGACAATCAGGTCAGATATTGGAGGACACTTGGTTTGAATATCAGGGAACAAAACAATTGATGAACAAGGCAGGTGCAACGAGGTAGAGATATCTCTAGTTCGTTGAGGAGGTGCGTAGTTAATTTAAATGTTAAGAAACTGACAGCCAAAGAGCCAACTGTGGCACATTTACTTGCTTGCTATCAGCTTGAAAATTCAAAATTTAAATCACAAGATTTATCATCCAGTCTCTCAGAATTTTGTGACCAAACGGCGAGGAGATAAAAAATGAAAGGGTATATCTCATGGCAAATGTTGCTCACCATAAATTATTAAAGCATTCACAACGTTTAGAACACTGTTTTCTAATTTGATACATGTGGCATGCTGTGCATTTGCATTGCATAGAGGAGCAGCGAAAATCAAAGAAATCATTCCAAATGCCAACGAAGCTATGAACCAGATAAAGAAGATATTCGTATTTCTCAAGGCTCCACTAAAAATGTCTATATACAAGGCGAAGAAAAGAAAATTGAGAGCTTTGGAAATGGATTTCCTCAAAAGAGCTGCAGAATATCTAGAAGGGAAAGAATAAGGAATGGACAGGTTAAGGAAATAATGAATCTGCAACGTGATATTATAAAGGAAATTGAAAAGAAAAAACTCACTTGGTTTGGACATATACAGCGAATGGACGAGAGAAGACTCCCCAGAAGATCCTTAGCATGGCAACCAAGTGAAAGGAGAAAACGTGGCAGACCAAGATCAGGATGGAACGACTAGATTATAAAGATAATCGAAAAGTGGAAATTACGTCTTGATTACTGGAAGAACAGAGAAGACTGGAGAAGATTAGGCGCCGGAAGACCGACGTAGGGTCAAGAAAACGGCATGAAGAAGGATACAAGGCGAAGATGGAAGACCTTTCTTTGACCTCAGATCCTATTATTACCCTGGGGAGGCCCTGGGTAGATGCAGCTGCATTCTACACAAAACACAGACAGTTTTAGTTGAGAAGGCAAGTGATGCGGATGTAATAGCGTGTGAAAGACAACTGAAAAGTGAGGTATACGTAGTTGAAAATGACGATAGAGACTGACAGTTCAGACAAAAGAGAGAAGTGAGAGGGCAGAAAGTGGTGAAAAATTGCGTTCCAGTTTTGAGGAAATTGGAGAAGGGACAGTAAAATGGCAATCGTAAGCGAAGTATTAAGTGCCTGAAAACGTGAGTGCGAGGCGGCAGTGCTAGACACAGCAGTTTCTGGAATCGCGGATGGCGGTGACTAAAGACTAAAGATATTATATTTGACAAAACAATATTATATAACGGCAAATATGTTAAAAGAATATTATGAAATATTAGAAGTAGTGTTATTGAAAGTAATGAATAATTCCCATGAAAAAGAATTTTTCTGGAGTCATGGAAAACTTCCACAGTAATACAAATTACAAAAGTAACAAACCTAACGGAGGCTAATTAAGTTAAGCCAATATACAAGCTACCCATACATAAAAAAATATTAGATGAAATAGTAAAAAAGCAATGAAACGAGTTTATCGAAACAAATAAAATTATAGGAAACGAACAATCAGGCTTCAGAGAAAAGGTGTCATGTGAAACTACAATACAAGCAGTTTTAGTTGAATGCGAGATTAATATTAATGCACGAAAGAATGCAGGATTTATCTTCTTGGAACTGAAAAGAGCATTCAAAACTATTGACAGGACAATGCTTCATGAGAAAATGTACAAATACGAAAACTAAAGAAACGTCAAAAGTGGTTTCTTGCACATCTTAACCACAACGAAATTAGAGGTGCTACAGAATAACACACTTTCACCTATTAGTTTTCTATTTCCTTTGGTCTCGGTTAGCTACTCGGATTTACCACATACTCTTGCAAGCCGCCATCTATCGCCGCCCAAAGTACATTTTTTGACATTTTCTTCATTTTTCGGTTTCCAAATTGTATAGTGGAAATATAATTAAAATTATTAAACAACAGTCAAACCTTGTCATAAATGGCAATTTTCTTTGAACAATTGAGCCGTTTTTAAAAACTGTTGTTTAAGTGTTACTGTAAATTCGAAATTTGAAGCTGTTTTTTACAAAACATTTTTAAATTTTCGAAAAACTTTATTTGAAGTCATTGTAATTACTTTAAATCACAAATATAATAGTGTTTACAAATTGCTGCAAAAGCGCATATAAACGGCGTGAGAGATCTTTCAAAAATTTATATTTGTGTAATTTTTGAAAAAACAAAATATTACCCCGAAATCAAGTTGACGTCATATTAAATAGTGCAATTAAAACTCTTCGTTCGAAATGTTTGAAGAAAAAAGTGGAGCCATTTTTGAGAAAATGAGCGTTTCTGAAAATTCGGAATATTGAGCTCGTTTTCACAGAAAACGGTTTAGTTTTCAAGAGACTTTATATGACATTATGTAAAGCACATGTACTCATAAATACAATAATGTGAACAAATTGCCGCTAATATAAATATTAACGACATGAGAGACAAGTCAAACAAATTACATTTTTGTAATTATGGTAATAATGGAGATTTTATAACTATGAAGAACAAATTTTATTTGAAGGAAAACTCTGTATATTTAATTTTGTAATTGTAGGAAGACACCGAAAAAAATTCATATTTTCATAATTCATAATTTTCTAAAATTCAGAGTTAGCCGTAAAAATTGGTGTACTAAAAACCGAAAAAAATCTTGTACACTTGCGATAAAGTACGGGGGCTAAAATAATTGCTTTTGGTAACTGATGCACCGTACGAATGTCTTGTTTTCAAAACATCCACTACTCGGATTTGAGCGCGACTACCGGGCGCGAGAATAAAGGCAGCAAACTTCGACTACAGAAGGTAAAAAAAACAAAAAACAAGAAAACCTAATTTTGCTGATATCTCATGAAAGGGGTGTAGATAACTAAACAAATATTTAATTTTTAATAAATTTCATGTCTATTGATTCCATATAACTTACAGGAGCAATATAAATGCATTTGCATTAATACGGTATGATACGATATATTGAAAAACTGGGACGTGTTATAAATTTTTTATTGTGATACTTATAATCTATATATAAAATTGAGTTTTGCGCACTCTACCTTCCTGGAGGTAAAAATTATGTTCCCTATTGATGATATTGTGAGAACGTTCATGAATACCTTCAATCTTAATCCATTTTGTATTAATTATTTGCTATATATCAGTGGTTAGGTGGAAGAGCAGGCCCTATGGCCTGAGCCTCGCCATTAATAAAGACATTATTATTATTATTATTATTATTATTATTATTATTATTATTATTATTATTATTATTATTATATCTTTCATCTTTACTTCAACTACTCTTTCTATAAATGTTCTGTAGGATTATTAATATACATAGAAGGAATATTGTAAAAAACTTCATTTCGAAGACAGTAAATATAATGTACACCTTCAATCTTAATCCATATTGTATTAATTATTTGTTTTATGACCTTCATTCTTACTTCAACTGCCACTTTTATAAATGTTCTATAGGATTATTAATACTCGTAGAAGTGATATTATAAAAAACGTAATTTCGAAAACAATAAATATAATGTACACCGTCAATCTTAATCCATATTGTTTTATAACTTTCATTCTCACTTCAACTGCTCCTTTTGTAAATGCTCTGCTGTGTTATTAATAGTGCCGCTTCCCACTTGACGCGCGCAGTCCGGCCCGCGACGTCAGGAGTAGACAGCCATCGACCACCGACGACTACGATTTCACCAACGCGGTTATAATTACTGACATCATTAGGTTGATGAAGAGCAAATAGCGGGAGCGGTTGAAGTTTGTAAACGAGGCGAAAGCCCAGGTTTGTAGCGAACCGAGTCTGCTCGTTTGTGTGTCGTTCAGTACTGTGATAAGCCAAAAGACCCCCTATACGACCAACTTAGAGGGGCATCCCATTATAAATAGTTTAGGGGTGTACGCTTCTGATGTGTACAGTAGAGCCGGTTGCCCTAGTTACGAATTGTCAATAAGCGACATGACGCCGGGGTATAGAAGTGTACCGGCGTCAGATACCACAAATTTTGGAGAAAGGCAAAACCCCGTGGCGTTAATACCAAAGACATTGGGTAGTACAGGCAACCAGTGACGTAAGTTCAATAGAGAAGGTCCTTGAACACACAATATGGAGGAAACTAATTTTTCGAAGTAAAAACATTTATTACAACACATTATTACAAAAAAATTATCATAAAAAATTATCACATTATCATTTTGCAGTTTCATGACAAATTAAAATTTCAATTTTGATATTTTCCTCGCCTTTACAAATTCGTCAATGATAGTAGTACTATTTTTCAAACACAACATTTTTTCGTGTTCAATTGACAAAATACTTAAACTGACACGGTCTTATGCCAATTTAGTTCGTAAATAATTTTTAATCACCTTTCATTTTGAAAACGTTATATCGGCACTGACGACCGGGACACGAAGTATAAAAAATTATGTATACAGTCACCAGCAAAATTGTTAATAACGATTAATGAGCAATGTTCAGTTATTAATAGGTTTGCAAGATTATTAACATATTTTAGTTCAGAAATTTTATTCGTTAAATAAACGCGCAAAGATAACTGCGATGACAGGTTTACCGCAATAGCTGCAGAATATTTTTAATGTATTTCTCCTTCTTCGTAAATTTTATCATCAGAAAGAGCTATCAAAACTTATGGCTAAATTACTGTCAAAATTGTCACTGTATGTGGCAACCTCACAAGTCGTCGCTTCAAATGGTTAATGGCTATATGTAGGCATCCATAATGAACATTAAGTAAGCGCTTAAACACCATTTTCTTAAAAATGGCTACAAGTTTTTCAAAGGGAAGTGCCATTTAGGACGATGTTTTACTGCTCTTTAATATTCTTAAAATAATATTTCCACTCTACAATTAGGAAACCGAAGAACTAAGAAAATGTCCAAAAAAATGTACTTGGGGCGGCGATAGATGGCAGCTGGAAAGAGTATGTGGCAAGTCCGAATAGCTAGCCGAGACCAAAGAAAAATAAAACTAATATGGGAAGGTCTGTGCCTTTCTATTGGACCACTAGTTCCTTTCTCTCGTGCAATATCATACAATGATTATCTGGAATTAAATATTAGGCTGCATTGTTGTTTCTACACAATTAGAGACTGAACAGAGTACTAGAAATCAAAATAATAGCATGTGAGTAGTTTTAAGTAAAATAAAAAACATTCCAAAAGCTCCTCAGTTGAATGGAAAAAATGATTCTTAAGCCACATTGATAAGAAATGCTTCGTTACTGCATATTTAGTTAGTCAAAGAGCTGAGAATGTTCCTGAATACTGCCGAAGAAGTCAGTAAGATTAACAAGAAAATATTCAAAACTGATATGAATGATATTCTAGAATCCATTTAAATTGGCGCTGTATACTTTCGCTCTTGCATCATTCACCAGGGCGTGTGCATTGCTTGTGATCAACCATTTCGCGCCCAAGCATTCTTCCTTCACTCGCAACTTGCCTCAATCTTATTGTTGGGTACAGTCAGCATTGTCAACTAATTCATACTTTAATTACTAATTAATTAATTTAATAGACAATACAAGTAAAATAAATACAAATTGTTTTACTGAGCTATAATTTATTTTCACCTCTTGCATTTACAAGGGGGTACGCAAAACTAATATGGGAAGGTCTGTGCCTTTCTATTGGACCACTAGTTCCTTTCTCTAGTGCAATGTCATACACTGGTTATCTCGAATTAAATGTTTTGCTGCGTTGTTGTTTCTACACAATTAGAGTTACGTAATTATTTCGGTTTTTTCAAACGTGCGTTACGGGTGCGTTACAAAGGGAAGAGGGGGGATTGAAAGTACTCCAAATTTTCGTTACATTATTTACAGTCCACCCGTTGATGTTTTTCATTTGTTTTATTGCGATAACTGCTGCAGCTGCTCTCTTTTTAACATGGCAACTGAACGTCAATCCGGTTGTCTGTAGAGCGTGGAGCGCGGGTGAATTCAAATTGTGCACACGGCAGTCCTGCGTCCATGACAAACAATAGTATGCTGCTTCTTATCTTAGTGAACACCTGAAACAGTGTTTTCAAGCGCGATGCCTCCATAGGAGTCTGGTGCGTCTATGTTCCCTTTTCCTTTATATACATAACTCTCATTGTTGTGCGCCTCCAGTTGTCTGGTATTCATCCGTTTTGGGTGCATTTATTGAATAAATCTGACTAGATTCCTCTAGATATTTTTTTAAAATGTTTTATATGTTCGTTAAATATGGTGCCCGTACCGGCTGATTTGTTGTTTTTGAAGTTTCTTATTGCTCTTGCGATTTCATATCGAGTGATGGCAGGGAACTGCAGATAGACAGTTTCGAGATTTTGGAATTTACAGCTTGTATTCTGTGTGTTGAGAATCTTCTAGAAATTATTTTCCCTGGAGTTCATTTGAATACTGTTCGATAATATTGTTTTTTCCTGATTTCTGACTATGAATGGGTCGCTTTTGGCTTCTTCGGCGAGCTATATTGCCTTCTTTTCCTTCTACGTGTTTTTTTTTTATCTTGAAGAGGTTCTTGTATTTTCTCTTTACCGAGCCATATTGATTGTACATTTGTGCTGAGTGTTCTTTTTGATAATTCAAGTACTGCTCATCTGTTCTAGTGAAATTCAGAATGAAACCATATGTTTGCTCTTCATTTATATTGTGGTTTTATTTGGGATTCTTCGATTACTCGTTCTATGAACGTTGCGGCATTGCTAACGTTTTCCTGTGCTATTGCTGTCTTGATGGTTGTGGGATTTAGCACTGCTGTTAGGAATGCCTCGTCCAGTTTCCGTGTGCGTTTCAGTGTTTTTCATTCTGTCCTGAAAGGGGCTGTAGATGGGCTGCTCTGAAGCGCAATCACTGGCACGATTCTGTTTCAAATGTCTTTTTTCGTCGACATTTTGTCCCGGTTGTATTGTGATTCTGTGGTTCCGAAAAAAGTTATATTTTTGCCCCTGTATGTAGTATATTGTTCTGTTCTTGGATTGACAGCCCGCTACGAGCCTTGGCCGACCAGCGGTGACCCAGCCTCTCGACCATGGTATAAGGGGTTCGTGTGGTTAGCACGAAGACATCCCTCCACCGTATATACTGGTCTTCTTAAACTAAGAGTGGGCTTTCTCTTCGTCACACAGCAATAGATACTCGGACATTTGTAAGGAAAGCGCACAGTTGTAATTTTGACCCGGTCGGGCATCGAAACGGGTTGCGCCAACACGGTAACCAAAAAGTTGCTGATGGCATATGTAGTATATTACTTCCTCTAAAACTTTCTTTACTCAGAATTTACATATTGTGGGTACTTGATATCGATATATTTGTTTACAGCATTACAACTATCTGTCTCTGTCGATCTATAAACATCGCTAGCGAATAATCAATAGGCTGAAAAATTAATATTCCTTGATCGATCTATTTTCGCGACCTCTTAGATTTTAAATGTATTATTGGTTTTTAAAGTTACTTTATATAATACTCTGAAATTTTCAACATTTTTTCAAAAATGGCTACAATTAGACTTTCTTGCCTTGATTTGTAAGGAGAGAAAGTATTGTAACCGTGCGCACAAAAACGGTAAATTTTCGACAGTAAAAACTATTGCCGGAATCTGATAACGAAAAAGTAGATAAATATTGTTTCTATATAGAGTAAATTTCAAAATTTGCAAATTTAGAAAGAATGCAAGGAAGTATGTGCTGTTGTATGTACTTGTTAGTCATGTACTTGTGAATACAAGATGTTTTGAAAACAATAGTAAAGAAAGGGTAATATTTTTATGATATAATTTTTATTAGAGAGGCATAAATTATGGAAGATTATCAGTATTCGACCAGCAGAAAATGTAAAGTAGGTAGTTACTGATTTCATTCATGTGCAATGAAGAATCACAGAAAATGAATGCACAGGTAGGAAAATTTTTAAAGAGAATGGTCATTATCTACCTGCCTACATAGCAGTTTTCTGTAAATCAGATAGCGCAAATTCCACTCTGTTATTTCACTAGGGAAAATATTTTTTTAGTAATTTGACTAGTATGCGCATTGTGTTATCAGATGTTTCACTTAAGTGATGGAGGGAAAATTCTCCCATCATAACTTTCTTTTGATAACGAAAAAGATAACATCTATTCTATTTGTGGAAATTCGACGTGGAATCGACATAAGGAGGAAGATCTAGAGATAATCTTAATTCGAGTTCTCTGGTAAGCTACCCTTTGTCCTTGGTAGTATGGTATGGTGCATGGATACCTTTCAAGGCTCTGGCTACATTCACAGAGAATTTTCAAATAAGCTGCAATTTAACACGAATCTATTTTCTCCTTCCTGAGCTCCTCATTCCTCGCCTAGCCTTACACTCAAGTGCTCCTAAAAATATTCACTCAAAGCTTCTCCTTGTTAAATGACTGTGTTTAGATTTATTTAGTCAAAACAGTAAAAACTAAATTTGACGTATGGGGGAGAAGTTTATCTGCGCACGTTTTCTTGAGTTCCAGAACTCATTCCTATTATTTTAACTATAAAAAGTTGAAGGATGAGTAAATGTTAAAGATGAATAAACAAAAAATTAAAAAAGTGCGGGATTAACAACATTTGAAAAACTAGACATTTTCGTTCCTGAGTTATAGAAAACTTATTTGCAACGGTAAACGAACTGCAGATTTGATATTTCGGCGCTAACAAAATAGTAACTCAACCCTACCTTTACTCCTACCACTACAAGCAAAAGAAGAGTTCAACAAAACGTACGCATAGTGAAGCTACATGATTTCGACAACTCACGATGTCTGACCAATCCCTAACCCTTAATTTGTGTAAATCAATTGTTTATATTTTGTTCGATTTTTGTATTTTGTTATTCATCCTACTCTCAGATTGGCTCTCGCCCAAAAGTATATGGTTGACTGTGAAACAAAATGAAGGGAAAACTTTCATATCAAAAACTAATCAATTCCAGATTTTTTTAAATATATAATACTTTTTATTAAAAATCGAATTGATTTTAAAACTAGTATTGTTATTAAATTACATACTTTCTGGCTTTACTTCTACGTACTCCGCTATATTATACCCGTACTACTACATAAAACTATAAGAGTGTTTTCATCCAGCAATATTTTTCCGCTCCGAGACGCGAACTGGGATCTTCTGAGTTAAGTCGCCGCAACTCATTACACTACTCCATGAAGCGCCGTATGGATCCAACTCAGGCCGACGCTTAAAAATGTAACTGCCTCTAAAACCGAAATATCCGTTTCAAACTATCAAAACTTTAAGTTCATTCAGATCGATTGGGGAATATCAATTTTGAAGAAAATCGGCAGAACGATTTCTGGGCCGGGAGCCATCACGAAAAGCGTATGATCATCTCAAAGCTAAAACGTTTTGAGAAGTTAGCCAGTGTTATGAGGAACAGGGAAACAAGTATGGCGGCCTCCTGTAGGTGTGTACGTTGCGCTACACAATTTTTTGAATGTGTCGAAAAAACTGGGTTTGAGCTAATTGGGAAAAGAGCTAATTCTTGTAGTATATTGTTCGTTAGATATCCAAAGTGGTAAGGAGTTGAATGCCGTATCGATGTGGCTTCTCAAACTGTACGCAATATTGACTTCAAAGTGTCATTCTTGTAATGCTCTCTTGTAAGAGGCTTGCTCTCTGTATTACGAGCTCAAAGCAATTTTTTTGGTTTAAGGGTAGAAAATAATACGACCACACCATACCGTTTCGGCGTCTAGGTAACCGTCATACTGATTCAATTTATATTTTTAAAGTTTTTATTGTTTTTGTTAAGTGTAAAATTGAATATATATTTTGTAAATTTTATTACTGTTAACTCTAAACACCTTAAATATTTATTTTTATAAAATTTATTTCGACTCTGACAGTTTCAATTTCTGCAAAATATTCCTGGATAAATATTAAATTACTTATTAGTAAATACTGAAGGCTCATGTAATTTTTGCGTTAACTAAATTTTTAAAGTTGAATATCTGTCTTCATTTCCTTGTATATTATAATTTCAACCAGCACGCTGCTTAATTAGCCTTTAACTTCTGCTAAAGGAGATGAGATCACCGATTAAATATAACGGAAGTTCAGTGCACATTATAGGTGGGTGAAACGTAACTTTTCTCTGCCGTACCGTTAAGAGAGCCGCGTGCCTCATTAGTGTCAAAAAACGGTGAAATCGGCCAAAAGCATTTTTCTATGCTGAATAAGCGTTTAAGACCTCTATTCAATGCAACTGGCTGAGATGGCACAGGGCATCTGATCGGTGACTAGAGCCTCTGACCGGGAGGTCTTACGGTTCGACTCCTGTTGGTGGCAAGATTTTCGGCACCAGCTGCTTAGATCAAATTCACCAGCTGTCTGGAGGAGAATTCTAGCGGCCGGCTGCTCTAATCGGTATTGTTCAAGAGAAGTTCCCATTTAAATACTAGTCTTTCCTCATTCTAGTCCTATCCTCACCCCTTACTTATACACACGTCCATATACATGCACTTCAGTAACACACATGTTGGGCAACCAGTCGGAAGCAAAGAGATCGTCCCGACTGGGCCGGTAGCTCACAAGTGGGAGACACCTTGTGGAGGAAAACCCCGCAATCTGACGACAGGTCGACCCTGTATTTCACCATCCGGTGAGGAAAGATCAACGCCACCTCCAGCAATAAAAACATGCACTACATTTACAGGACCAACGACATTAGTAATTGACGCGCTCAGAAAAGTCTATGAATCAATCAATCAAGCCATTTAGCACAGATGAAATTTGAGCAAGTGTAACAATAAATACGAGGAACTAGACTAGCTAATCTGTTATAGCTTGCCCTTTGTCAGTAAACATGCTCTCATTGTCAGGGAGTATGTCTCTCACGAGAATTTTTGCATAACACTGATCGTGAAATTTGAGTAATTGCGTACTTAGAATGCGATATTATAGTACGTCAACAAAGTTGCGCAACCGTGTCGGTTTTTATTCTGAATTATGAGAATAGAAATGATTGTAAATATATTAACAAACCACCACAAATGGCTCCTCACTACAAAAAAACCCCATCAACATTTATTAACAAAAGAAATGCCGAAGTATTGAATAATAATAATAATAATAATAATAATAATAATAATAATAATAATAATAATATAAGACTGCGCCGTCTTTACAGATGTACCATCCATTTATAAAAATACGCTTCAGCTCATACTATTCCTGAAATACTTAACAACAAATATTCCATAGAAAAAGGACTAAAATTTTCAATAATTAAACTATCAACAAGTTTTGAAAATAAATATATAACATTTATATAGCAGTTCTGCCCAAAACAATAGCAATGAAAAGAGGAATCAGTTTTAAAGAACATATCAAAAAAGACAATTGAATACAAAATAAAATTCATTAAACGAACAAGGGGTGCTACAGAGTGGCACAGACTTTCCTGTATTAGTTTTCCATTCCCTTTGATCTCGGTTAGCTATACGAACTTGCCACATACTCTTGCCAGCTAACATCTATCGCCGTCTAAGTACATATTTTTGAAATTTCTTCATTTTTCGGTTTCCTAATGGTAGAACTAAAATATTATTTTAAGAAGATTAAAGAACTGTAAAACCTCGCCCTAAATGGCAATTTTCTTTGAAAAATTTGGAGCCGTTTCCAAGTAAATAACGCTTAAGCATTACTGAAAATTCGAATTTTCAAGCTCTTTTTCACAGAATTTTTTTGTTTTTGAAAAACCTCATTAAAAGTCAATTGAAGCACATTAACCTGAAAATAAAACAGTGTTTAGGAATTGTTGGAAATGTGCATATTAACGGACTGAGAGATCTTTTAAAAAAATTACATTTATGTAATTTTTGAAGAAAACAAAAGCATCTCCAAATGAACTTCACGTAATACTAATGAGTGCAATTAGTTTGAAAATTTTGAAGAACAAAATTGGAGCATTTTTTTAAAAAGATGACGTTTGAACGTTTGTGAAAATACGTAATTTTGAGCTAGTTTTCATGGAATGCGATTGCATTTTCGAGAAAATTATTATGACATTATTTAGCGCTTAAATATAATGTAAACAAAACACTACCGCTAATATACATATTAACGACGTGAGAGACAAGTCCAAAAAATTACTATGAAATTAGCACAACCCATTCGAAAAGTTTAAAGAAAAATTTGGAGCCGATTTTGAGAAAATCTTGGTTTTGTAATTCTTTAAAATTGCAGAAATTGCACGCAATATGTATATTAGCGCGAAATCTACTAAAAGTTTTTTAAAAAATGCACATTACCTCAAAAAAGGAATTAATTATACACATTAAAAAAGAACTCTATTTCAATTTTGTAGTTGAAGAAAGACGCCGGAAATAATTAAAAATTTGAAATTTTCGAAAATTCAGTTACCCCTGAAAATCGAACGTATGCCACCTTGGCAAGTGAATTTACTCTATTTTTACAAGAAATTAAAGAAAAAATTGGAGCCGTTTATGAGAAAATTTGAAAAATTTCGGGGGGGGGGGCTTCATGTAAAGTACCCCCAAATTTTGAAGATAGTTTTTGAAATTTGCGGCGCTTCGAGGAGGGGGGGCGCTTCGACCGGGGATATCCATTTTGGAAAAATTGTTCGTATGTTTAAGGCGCTAGGGATGTTCACAGACTGACAGACGGACGGACGTTTTGAAAAAAACAACACTTTTTCGGTATTAGAGGACCGCAAATATGTATTTCCGTTGAAATCTCGAAATCGATTTCCCACAGCATTACACAATTTTCCATATACTACGTATATTATTTCGTATATACACTATGTGATCAAAAGTATCCGAACACGTCCAAAATGGTGTTATGGTGTCATCGTGTTTTGTATGGCACTATTACACTAGAGGCCTATGTTGATGTTTTAAACACCTTCTTGCTTCCCACTGTTTAAGAGCAATTTGGGGATGGCGATTGCATCTTTCAACACGATTGAGCACCTGTTCATACTGCTCGGCCTGTGGCGAAGTGGTTACACGACAATAACATCCCTGTAATGGACTGGTCTGCACAGATTCCTGACTTGAATCCTATTAAACATCTTTGGGATGTTTTGGAACGCCGACTTCGTGCCAGACCTCGCCGACCTTCATTGATATCTCCCCTCAGGGCAGCACTCCGTGAAGAATGAGCAGCAAAATTTTGATTAGATACCTCAAAAGAACTGTTGAGATTTAAACAGTTTTATTATGTTGTACCACGTCATACGAGTATGTTCTGAGGAATAATGGTGATAAAAACCTTATTAATATTGTGTTATAATTTAAAGAAAGATTGCGGTCTTGTACTATGTTTCATATCAAAGAAGATTTACCAACAGATTGTCTTTCAAAATTACAATGTGCCATAAAAATTCCACGTTATATTATTATAAGAGTGCACATCTAATACATAAAAACAATTTTTGTTTGTTTGTTTGCTGGTCCGTTCGTGCTTAATGCGCTGCCGTACCGTTCGTCCGATTGCTATGAAACTTTGTCATCTTATTGCTTGCATTTGTGGGCCGAATATCAGCACATTACGATGGGAATGCACATATGCCTTCGCATGTAGACGCGCGTTGATCATTTTATGCTGATACATGTGCCTCTGTTTAGGTTTTATACGTAACAGCGCTCTACGCAACTCGCAGCACCCTGAAGTATTAAGAGTGCCCCTGTGATTGTGAAATAATGCCCGGAGAGACAGGTACAAAGAAAGGCAGAGGGAGACAGAGGCGGAGAGTAGAAGAGAGAGACTGAGAGAGAGACGGGCAGAGAGACGGGCAGAGAGACGGGCAGAGAGACGGGCAGAGAGACGGAGAAAGAAAGGGAAGGAGAAAAAGAGAGACGGAGGGCAGGACGTCTGCCGGGTTCCTGTAATAAGTAATGTAACTTGAGTTCGTACAAATTTGAAGTTGAAATTTAAGCACAGCTCATATATTATAACCTTTTCATTTTCCAGAGATTTTTTGTGAACATTCAATGGGGGTGTTTTGACATTCAATTCATTCGGCACAAACTTCGCAGAATCTAAAGATTACTGTGCAATATTTCTTGGAAAAGATTCTGTGTGTTCTTTTATCTTACCAATAGTTTCGTACTTGATAGCACGAGGTGTATTGTTATGCTTTCTTCTTTCATCTTTTGAAGGCAGGCCTGACAAAAGAATTCAGTCGTTGAACCTGAATCCATTAAATTCCATTTACGTTTCTGAATGTTTGTTTACAAACATGACTGAGAACACATTCTTTCAACGCAAAATAACCAAAATTACTGGCCCTTCGATTACTGCCCCACTCACCTCTCTCGCTTTTCGTTTCATTACAGGTACACTTCTAATCAGTGACAAAACAAGTGATTTACGTCAGCCCAGTATCACTGGCAAATAAAAAGTGTGAACCATCCGCTGCGAGCAGTCAAAATCGCTAGACGTCTGAATGATCTCTCATTGAACTGTTTTCAGACTCAACATATAGTTCTATGCCTTCTGCAGTTATTTCTGTGGGGAGGGGACAAAATAAACGAAAATCATCAATTTTGGTCTAATTCTTTTTCCACTCACTAACTCATTTACTATCAACACTTTGAGAAAGAATACCAAATCTGATAACAACTATGACGGATTGAGATTAAAGAAACGGCTTGTTTAATACGAGTGCTAGTAATAAACAGACAACGACCAAAAAGAAAACGAAAAACTACCCCACAAAATATTTAAATTACATAGTGAACGTCTGCAACGGAGTCAGAAAGTCAATGAGCAAAGGTTTCAAATAGTGTTACGGAATTTGTACAAGAAATTACTTATTTGTATTATATTGTTTAGACTTTGTATTTGTCTGCTAATTGTTGTCGTTCATGAAGTAGTTAATGCAACATTTTTTTAAAAGCAAATAAATTTGCTGTGCACTTTATCTTTACTAATAAAAAATTGCAAATTAACAGTGTACATAAAACTTATGTAAAGCTAGTTTTTCAGTCCCATGAATTTAACCACATTAAGTATGATGACTAAATAAAGTACTTGTGATATATTTTTTAAATATAAGAACAATATATTTTTTCCATTAAACTAACATTTCACACATTCCATAGAATTAGCTGCATTTTCAATCAATTTCTTGAGAATAAATGAACAACTTAAGAATATAATCAAGGAGTTTCATGTTTTCATTAATTTTCAAAGTCAAAGGAGTATTTTTATTTATTTCTCCAGACGTAACCAACAACTCTGATTAAAAAGTAAATTTCATGTTTGAATGTTTATGTGTCACATCCGTTGAGTTATTTGATTGAATTGATCCCTAAATCGAAGAGTTATTTTCAGATAGGATGAGATACGACATAAGTGATACAAAGATGAAGATAAGTGAACATCTGTCATGAAAAGAAATCGTTGGGAACACCAATGAGAACAAAAACAAATTACAATCATTTCATTGTACAAATCTCAAATATAAATTGTTCCACAAAGTTGAAACTAAGTAACAAAACATTGGCGGAACACGAAATCAATTTTCTGTGTTCCTCATTTCAAACAAATATCTAAACATCAATGAGCTGTTGAGAGACTTAAACCGAGATTACGGCGAGAAAACAGTGCAAAATAATTGTAGAGAAGAAATACTAGCTTTGATAAAAAATATAGCAATAATTTAAAATGTGAACAAAGACGACAATTTCCTGTGAATGACACTTGACACTTCGATAATTAAGTGTGCATACATGACTATATCCAAAGAATCCTTTATCTCCATTCGAATGATCAGATCAGTGGAATTATTAGAGTTCTCTATATAAATATAACTCTTATTTAACAGTTTAAAAAATTTGATTATATTTTTCGTTTTATTGTTGTTTCATTTCTGCAGTATGTATCCATTACTGCTGTGATGCATGAACAAAGATTATTAGTAAGGTGTGTACCTTCTATATTTTGGTGTTTTATTTGTCTTAGTTTATAAATTTGTTGTTGTTTGTGTAGTGGTAATTAATTAATTAATTAATCAATTTATTGAAATGTTTGTTGCCCTAATGCACTGTTCATTTGTTTTTATACTCTAGCCCTGATAAAGTTAAATATTTCGAAACGTTGGCACAACTAATTGTTTCTTTACCCACACTGACCAATCCCGTAAACCAATTTAATTTTACTAGCGCCTAAACTAATCGTAGAATTTTTCCAAAACGGATACTCCCGTTAATCTGGCCCGACCCAAAGGTCGGGCTCTACGATTTTGAATAGCATTCTTTAATTTTGAGGGTTCTTAACATGAAGCTTCTGTATCATTTTCAGAACTTCCTGGAATTTTTTTAAATTTATTGTAAGAATAGAGTGAAATATACTTATAAAGGTGGCGTGAGTCTGATTATCACTGTTGTCTTGAATTTTCGAAAATTGCAAAGTTTGACACATTTCGGTATGTTCCTACAGCTACGAAATTGAAAATAGATGTTTTACATAATAAGTTATTTCATTAAGGACAAATAGATTAAAAATAGTCGTTTTCGCGCAATATTGAATGATATATTTACAGTATTAAAAAATATCAGAAGCAAGAAATTCTCAAAACAGGCTCCAATTTCCTTCTTTAAACTTTTCATAGGGAAAGTGCTTAATGTACTGTATAAGATGACATAAACGGCATTTTGCTCTATTATTATATTTTTTGAAAAGTTTGATTTGTCAAATTACAATTCAATATTTTAATTTGTATAACTTGTTCTCACGTCGTTAATATTTGCATTAGCAGTGATATTTCACGTTATTACACTTATGAGTACATGTGTTTCCAATAATATTTACTAACGTTTCATGAAAACTCAAAAGCGCTCTGTGAAAATGAGCTCAAATTTCTGTATTTTCGGAAAAATAGTCAAACGCCATGTTTTCAAAAACCTCTCCAAATTGTTTCTTCAAAAATTTTGAACTCTTCTTTTTTTTATTTTCCCTACGGAATAGAGAGAAAGTTTTGAAATGCTGCGCGCAAAAACGGCGAATTCTTGGCAGAAAAACTCTTAATACTGGGCTCTGTTAACGAAAAAGTGGATAATTCCAGTGGCTAATTTTAGGGGGGAAATTATCTGTTATGTGGTGTGTCCAGAATCCATACTTTGTGGGTCCTTGATACCGAAAAACTACTTTACATGAAGCCCATGTCATTTTCCAAATTTGCAAAAAACTGGCTCCATCGTTATTCATTAAATTTTATTGTTAGATAGTGTAAACGACGTTTAAGAGAACAATACAGGTCTCGTGTTCGCTGCTAGCCCTGATTTTTTGAAATTTTTCGTACATTTTCCGAACATTTTTTCGGCGTCTTCTTATAATTACAATTATGAAGATACCTTTTTTTCAATGAAATGTGTTCACGAAAAACTGAGCTGTCCAGTCCGGTTTTTCAAAATATTTTTGCGAAATTTTGTGTCAAATATGGGCAATTTTAATGGTTTTAAACCATTTTTTTCTTAAAAAGTCACAAAATTGTTTGATTAAATTTGAACCTTAGATAGATTAATGGACGCTTAAGAGAATTATGCACGTCTCATATCCGTCTGTCGTATTTAGAAAATAAATTAAATTTTTCGGCCTCTTTCTACAACTACAATTCTGAAGATACATTTTTCCTTAATTAAATGTGTTCATCAAAAATAGATCTTCAAATAAGTTCATGTTGAATTTTTAGAAAATATGAGTATTCTTTGAGTAATTTGGCATGAAACATAGTTGTCCGCTCCGAGTATACTGTGCTTCGTGAAAGAAAAATGGTGATGCTAGGCAGTTGGATGCAACGTAAGTTAGAATTTGTATGTTATTTCACATTTCTTTGTTCGTTTCTTTCAATAGAGCTCTTGTTATAGTATTTAAAATTAAAATTTTAGAAATTATTTAAAACCTATTTTAAATTTCATCCTTTAATTGAGTGAAATGTGAAAATGAGTAAATGATTTCACTTTGCATAATAATATATGGGAATGAAGAGTAATGCACATAAAAACCAAGTAATTTTAGTGAATATAAACATTTTATATTTAATTAGTATATTTTTCTATCCACTTTTATTTTCTTGCCAGCGGTAAAGAATTATAATTAGCAAAATGTGTATTCCATACGAATTAGCGGTCATTGTTGCTTTTGCAACCCATTGTTGTAATGCAACACTGATAACAGAAAGCGATAATGACGGATGCATTTCGTTCGCGTTAATAAAAAATAATATTTTTATTTACGGCTGAAATTCGTATCGTGCATCGTTAGTACACTTATGTAGAACGTGAATACATTGAATTCAATGGCATAATGGTTTTGCAAAAGCAATGGATTTTTTCGTTTAAGCATTTGAATTCTAAAAAAATATATGCATATTTCACGCTTCCTTTGTTTAAGAATGTTTCAAATGGTGGTAGAAATGTAAGACCAGCTATATTATAATATTACATAGCCATTAACCATATCGCGAGAAAGTAGTAGCTGCTGTAGTACCACTAGTTTGTAAGTGACTTCAAGGTTTCGATTTCGGATCGTAATTCGGATAATACGCAAGAATTTCAAATATTATTTGCATCCAACACGGAAGTTCTTTCTTAGATCTGTTTGTCATGTGGAGAACACTTAGTTTTGATTTGTTTCAGTATGGTCTTCTCAAGTGGTTCTGGCTTTTGTTCTTTTCTTTTCCTTTGTTATGGATTTGGAGAGGCGCCGGCTGTGGGTGTGGCTGACTGGCTCCAGGATTAATGAGCGCTGAAGAGGTTATTCCCAAAGTGACGAGTCACCAACAATTACAAATTTTCAGACAGGGAAAATATTAACATTTATCCTCATAGTTCAACATATTGTCAATGGTTTTAGGGCACTGTTTAACGTAGGAAAAATTCCTTTTTGAACAATATTTTGTAGCATGATGGAGAAGCGACTTATGAATACTGCATCGATACGTAAATCCAGAGGACAAAAGGAAAGAGAGAAATGCCTCATTGGAAAGGCCCTACCTGCAACAGCTCCCAGTGGATTCTTCTCCTCAATTCATGAGCTCAGACTTCGATTGCCAGATTTATTATTTCATGATTCCGGACGGTGGAGATGTTCGCTGAATGGTGAGATCTGGCGCCTACCAACACGTCGTCCTGCGGGATTTACCTCAACCAAGCATCTCTTCCAGCGCGGCACCTCCCCACGTGACAAGCTCTAAGCTCCTGACATGAATGGTAAAGTGGCGCGTGTGTGTATAGCTATGGAGTAAATATAGGATAGAGCAGAGGGAGGATAGACCGCGCAAAATCCGTGCCCCATTCATTAGGGTACTACCCAGCATTCGCGTGATGTTGATCGGAGAAACCACGGAAAACCTCCGATCAGATCAGCCGGCCGCTAGAATTCTCCTCCAGTCAGCACCTGAACTCGACGCAACTAGCTATTTAGTGTTGAAATTCCGCTGCTGCCGCTGCCGGGTCTCGACTTGTAGGGTCTGCCGGCCAAAAGCACTGCTCATCTACGGATGCCCTGAGCCACCTCCCAAATTCCGAAGTGTTTTTGGAGAGTCGTCACGTTAGGCCGGCGAGGCGAGGCGCGCGTGGGGCGGTGGGGCGGCACGTGTCTTATCGGCGCGCACCGCAACGTTATAAGCGCGCGCGCGCCCGGCCGGGCGCATTTGTGCCCGCGCCCGCCTCGCCGCCTCGCCGCCTCGTCGCCGCTCCGCCATGGCGCCGCCCGCCGCCCTCGCCGCCCTCGTCGCAGCCGCCGCGCTGCTCAGCGCCGGCGCCTCCGCCTTCCGCGTGGGCGGTGAGTAGCGAAGCCCCGAGCTCGAAGGATGACGTTGACTCACATGCACTACATTACCACACATGCCGGGAGACCAGTCGGGATCTTAGAGCGTGTCCCGGCCGGGGCGGTGCCCCGCTGGTGGGAGATACGTGGATGGGGGAAACCCCGCTAGCCGACGGTAGGTCAGCGCCGGATCTCGCCATTCAGCGGGGGAACATCGTTGTCTCCTCCCGACGGAAAACATGCACTACACTTTCGGGACTAATGACTTTAGTTGTTGACGCGCCCTGGAATCATTAACAATCATCAATCTAAAGCGTGTGACGTCCACGCTGGAATATTAATTGTTTAGAGTTTGGTACATTAGTAATTACTCGTCTTCTGGCGGCAGGTTTTTACACCACCATGGTTTTTCCCTTCAGCTACTACACGTGTTTTTTTTCTGCGGTGTTGATGCGATGGAAAGATAATCTTGAATGTATAACAGAATTCGAAACATTACAATGCCGTAGGATGTATGTTTTGTAATCGCATAAAGGCTTCTGACACATAATATAGCTTAATGTAATTTATTATATTAATAAATTAATAATATATATATATATATATATATATATATATATATAGCTGATATATTAAATACTAGTAATAATAATAATAATAGTAATACAGTTGGACCTCCGCAAATCTAATCTGACGGTACCCTCGACAATATTAGATATATAAAAACAATTTTTAGAAAAATTGGGTAAAATGGATACTTCAACGATATGATAATGAATTTTAATCATTAGCACTACATATTTATGAATAGTAATGTGGAATTAGTATTGCATACGTACCCGAATAAATCATCGAATTGAAATTAAAAAAATTATAATGTATTGTTAATATTATGATTCACCCCGTTCAAAATACAGTTTGTATTTGTTAAACCACTGACATATATCATCTGGCAGTTTTTTCTCTCAGTCGGAAACCTTGTCAAAGTCTTGAACATATTTTATTGTATGTACTGTACATTTTTATTTCATAGAAAACATTGTCTAGTTAGGAAATAAGTTCGATATTCCGAAATAATGTTTAATGTATAGAAATGTTCTTACACCGAATTTTCAAGGGACAGAAAAATTATTCGATTT
Organism: Gryllus bimaculatus; assembly: GCA_017312745.1. Classification (NCBI taxonomy): domain Eukaryota; kingdom Metazoa; phylum Arthropoda; class Insecta; order Orthoptera; family Gryllidae; genus Gryllus; species Gryllus bimaculatus. The sequence goes on from BOPP01000399.1 coordinate 254,165, forward strand.
ACAAAAAAAAATTATTTTTTAGAGGTTCGGTGTATGGAGGTCGGAATGTAATAATAAGTGAAAATAAAAAAACAAAACGTAAAAATTAATATATTTTTAAAATAGGTTAATTCTTAACCTACTAAAACATTATTAGTATTATTAGAAATAAATAATTAAATAATAGCAATTTTGGAGCATTTACAAAATGTTTATTTCTTATCCTTGTATATTGTTAAGGGGAAGCATGGGGCTGTGTGTGCATATCACTCGTTGAAACCAAGGAAGTTTGAATTATAGGTACCAACGGCTTCACGTATTCTAATACACACAGGGATGTAGAGATTTTTAAACTTCTGGCATGACTGAAATTATAAGAAGAATGGATGAGGTAAGGAATGACAATGACAAGAAGAAAGCAAATAGAAACAAAAAATATTGCTGTAACACATGCATTTTTATTACGCTCAATAATTTAAGCACATAACGATAAAATTTAAACCCGATACTAAAATATTTTCTTAACACCATACGTTTTAAAATTACTTTTTTTTTGTATTCTTTGAACATTTGCGGAAGTTTACGTTTTTAGAAAAATCAATAAGCGCTATTAAGATTTGTAAATGATTTGCACGAATAATAAAATTACATTTTACCAGAATTACAAAATCGTGAGAGGGGTTGCTCAAAAATGCACTATTAATTGCAAATGGAGAAAAAAGACATGCTGATCTTTTGTATCTTCTGTCGTTTCATCAGTTTTTCAATACGCCAATTGAAAAATTATCCATAAAAAATAACACGAATCATTGATAATACGCTGCGCTCGAATAGCATCAAATTGTCGGAATTAAATAGCACCAATAGAGCTTCAATTTCGCGACGAATCAGTCGAATAATGAACTGTATAATTTATGCGTGTTACGCGAAGCAATATCGTGTGTTAGTATACTCGTGAGCTTTGCTCTGCAATAGTTATTTGGACTAAACTTGTGCCATCGTTTTAGGATACAGTTAAATCGATTAAAAATAAATTTTCGGTATGCCATTAGCATAATGTAACACACTCATTGAGCACTATGGAACGACTTCTGACGCGTTAAAGGAATTTTCTTAATCCTACATCATTAGTCCAAGATATTTCGAACAAAGGCTATGTTTATGGAAACGTTTGAAGTTTTTTTCGAAGACGATTTCCAAACTGTAAAAAATCCCAACAATCGATTGGACAATACTAGAGTGTGCAAAAGCTTAGCTACTCAGTTTTCTAATAGAAACGTAGCCTTTCTAATTCATAAGTTGATTTTTCGTAAAATAAACTAACGTAATAATTCTCGTAGAACATGAGAATTGGTATTCTAATTCCTCTTGTTGTTAGGGTTTGTAATTCGCGCTTCCATGTGTAAGAATACTTCCCATTCAAGGTCACTGACTCGTTCTTGTAAAAATTTTCGAAAAATATAGCCAATCTGATTTGAAAATAATCGTATGCGACATGTTTCGAAACTACTAGCTCCACTAATTTTGTAAGTTCGCAGAAGTTAAAGAAGTTAAGTTCGCAGAAGAAAAAAATAATATAATACAAATGTTTTTTTTTATTTTTAAAAATAAATATTGTAGTAGTAATTTAGCGAGTAATTTTATGACTATTGATTGCGAGATACATTTACAACAAAAGCGAAATAAAATATATTACGTGGGAATCAAAATCAAAGACGTGTAAAATTTGGATGATACAGCCGACAGTACCTACGTACTAGTGTCAACTTATTGAAACAAATCGTCATGTTCTTGCGCTCTATTGTTCTCTATTTAGGATTGGCCTATTGTTGTATTTTGTTTGTTCGTTTTCGTGTTATCTTTAAATTGATCCCCATAATATAAAACGTTGAATGAAAGAAACGTAAACTGATTGTACTTTTTTTTTATTTGAAAATATAAAATATTATTTTAACACGCCGTGCGCGGTTTTTCATTCTTGTTTTGCGTGTGCGAAACAGCTAATTTATCACAGTGAGCGAAACATCGCGAATCGTGTGCGAAACGTCTGTACATTCGTAACCCCTTTAAGAAATGAATGTTTTTCGTTTCAATTTAATAATTGTTCCATTAATTTTATTATCAGTAATAATTCTGAAAACTAATTCTGAAGGTCTACTTTCTGAAGGCTACCTACTAATACAATAAATACTTTGAGATATGAATAACGTATTTCTAGTTGCTTGATATTTAATTTATATTCCTTTACTTGACGCATTGCCTTTCACTCACGGCGTGTTAAAAAATAGTACACGCAACACGGGCGCGAGGTCATTCCCGTGCTCGTCTCATCGTTGTCGCTACCTTCGGACGACAAACTCGATTCGTGTGTGAACCACCTGTTTCGCGCCCTTGTTAAGTAAATTACTATTTGCAGCAGTTAGTAATCTTCATTCTACACTAATAAGAAAACGTGTTATTATTTTAAGTATAAAATTAAACCAAACAGTTGTAAGATTGATAGATCATGTGTTTCTTGACCAAATTTAATGTTCAATGATAGAAATTTTCTCAATTTTAATTTTAGAATTGATATGGTCATCAAATTATATCTCTCATGTCTTTCATTTTTTATAGAATACATTTCGTTATTACGACAAGCACCAATAATTTCGTCCATTAATACAACTTTCAAATAAGTATTGGGTAATAAATCTCGTCTTTCATTAAGTCAATATTATATTTATTGAATTGTTTATCTGTGTTGTGTGGTACCCAGAGATTCTCTAATGAATTTATTTACTTTTCGGATTAAATGTTTTAGATTTCTTAATATTATATTTTTCCGAGTTTCTTTTAAAGAAAGTTTACAATTTTAATTAATCTGTTTCATTTCCATTTAGTACATATTTCAAAAACTAGTTTATTAAAACAGTTTGAAAAATTTTATAAAAAGAGTCAAGGAAATGTTGAAAGAACGAATTTAACCCATTAGTTCTTCTCTGTTCTATTAATGTTATTTCAATCTCGCTATTTTTAAGATTCAATTTCGGAAAAGTTAGTAAAGCAAAATGTAATGAGATATAAAATCAATATTCCTTAAAACTGCGAAATCCATGAAACTTCTTTTCTCGTTTATCAAAATTAGAAAGACGTACGAATAACACATTTGAATCCTAGTGGGAATCGATTCCATACATAGTATAAATAAACAGCAGCCTTTCGAACAATATTAGTGTAGAGAATAGATCTGTCAACTGTTTTCACAAATACTTTGAAAGATGAAAGGCTTTTGCTTTCTCTGTGTGGTAAATAGCTGCTCGACGAATGCAATATAGAACAATTAATTCTGTACGTGCAACCAAGTATCTGCTAGGATATATCGAGGCACACTAGGATAATAGGCACCTTACCATGTGATGCGCTTGTGACGTCAACGTTCTGGTTGGGTTGTTGCAAGAGGTCTACAATAATAAGAGGAGTTCACTTGTATATCTCTATCTTTCATCACGTGGTAGTTCTCGTAACAACCACTACAGGCAGATCAAAAAGTAACATACCAAAGTAACAACACAAAATGGGGAAAAGTGAATTGTTCAGCAATGCCGACAAGTTGCCTAGAAACATGAGGTTGGGCGGATAATATCAGCGGTAGATGTTTTCAAGACCATTCCGAACAAGGCTTCTTCCATTTGCAGTAATATTATAAATTGTTTTGTTTTTAGATATGTCAATGATTTCAGTTACAGTTATTTTAATGATAATATAATGTTCTTTAATTTATTATCTTTTAGATTTACAATAAAAATTACTGTCAATAAACAACAGTGGTATTAAAATGTGTGTATTTTTGTTCATTTCTTTAGCCACACAATATACCCTACTTCCTAAAGTACATGCAACTAGTAATATTTTTAAAGTTGATTTTGAATTTGTTGTCTCATTTTAACTACGTTAATGAAATGGTTATTATAATAGATACAAGTTGCTACGGAAGAGAATTTTGAAAATGGCTGGTTTCATTGATTGTGGCGCTGCAAAGGCGGTTAAAAAAATTATGATTTGACGTCACAAATTACATATTTCGGTCCCAATGAGCTCTCGGGTTGTTGGTCGCCGAGCAAGTCATGGGATTTAACGTTTGCTGTTTCTTCTTCGAAATGAAAGTGTTAATGGTGAATGGTTTATATTTATATTTATGTGGATGTTGAATAAGGTGATAACTACAACAGCTATTAGCAATTGAAAATATATTTCAATATCGTATTTTGTATTGCATTCTTCTTGTTCATATTACAATAATACTAACAATGTTATATGTCTAATGTTGTAACATAGTATTTTGTATTACAATCTGCTTCTTCATGTGCAAAAATAATGCGAATTGTTCCTCAATGTGTAATGCCAATTATAAATAAACTAGTAGTGCTACAGAATGGCGCAGACTTTCACATATTATGTTTCTATTTCCTTCAGTCTCAGCTAACTATTCGGACGTGCCACTTTCTCTTGCCAGCTGCCGTCTATCGCTGCCCAAAGTTTTTTTTAAATTCAATCAATTCTTCCGTTTCGTAATAGTAGAATCGAATAATTACTTTACTAATATTAAATAAGAGTAAAACGTCGTCCTATTTGGAACTTTTCATTGAAATATTTACAGCCTTTCTTAAGAAAATGGTGATTACGCATTACTGTGAATGCGAAATTTTAAACTCCCTTCACAAAAAACTATTGAGTTTTCGATAAACTTCATATGAAGTCATTTCAAGCACTTCTAGTTAAAAATGCAATAGTGATTACAAATTGCTGGAAATGGGCAAATTAAAGGTGTGAGAGATATTTATACATTTGTGAACTTTTTTAAACAAAAAACAGCAATATTAACTTTATTGCTTATTAAACAGTACAATTAACACTATCGGTAAAGTTTAAAGAAAACATTTTGAGAAAATGACGTTTGAACGTTTATGAAACTACGGAATTTTGAGCCCATTTTCACGGAAAACTGTTAAGTTTGCGAGAAACTTAACTTGACATTGCTTAAAACACATCATTGCTGTGTGATGATGAAAAAGCCCACCCTAAGGTTAAGAAGACCAGTATTTGCGGTGGAGGGATGTCTTCGTGCTAACCACACGAACTCCTTATCTCATGGCCGAGATGATGGTCTCTTGGCCACCGCTGGTCGGCCAAGGCCCGTATCGGGGTGTCGAGCCAAAGAGTAACGACGTATACATCATTTCAGAAGACCTAATATTTATTAAATAGTATGTAATTATAGTCCTTACAAGGCGCAAATAAAGAGTCCACCGTTTGCTTCATTTCAGATCAAGTGCATTTGAACTAGAAATTATATCAAATTGTTATACCAACTTACCACGTGGTAAGTTATTTCATAGAGACTACAAACTTTTAATATTATCTTGTCATTACATAATATTTACTTTCTACATATACAACAACCGCAATTTTTTGAACTCCCGAGGAGGTTTATTGAAATCAGAAACATTGATGTTTTAAAAAATATTGTTTCATTTATTCACTTACAAAGATATTTTCTAATAATCAAATGGTATCGTTCATCCAGAACTATTTCACGTTTGTCAAAAACCCAGATCTTTGAAATGGATATAGAATTTTTTGGGGTAGATTTCTCAAATGTATGAAATAATTATGTACAATATATCACATATCTTGAAAAAGTTCAGCATTTCGCCTGACGTGTAGGACGTCGCTAGATTGCACATTTCATTCCTTAAATTCAACACTTGTTCTTAAGAGTCACTCAATACAAATATGTTTGCTTAAACGCTCATACAAGTCGTAGAAAAGTATATTTATTAGTTAGAGTTGAAAAGAGATTATCAATAATATAAGGGAGTTCTTTTTGACAATCGTAAGTCACACTGGAGAGAACTTAATCAGTGCACGAATCTATTAAGCAACAAACACGCGACCACAAAGACATTAAGACTGTCGTAAATCTATTTAATTTGTTTTCTCATTATCTTCCTTGAACAACTTGATTCCGATCATTTATGGCGAAACAATATCTGGTTTTGCTTATTTAGAACACAGGAAATTCGTTCCAATAACTCGATCTCAATGTATTTTACATCATCCAATCTACGTTTACCAGAAAGAAATTTATGTTTTCACTTATCCTTTCAAAAGGAGTATCAACTCACGTACATATCTTAAGACAATCAGTCGAGATTTCTCTCCTGTGTTCAGATACTACAATTCGCACCAAGCAGAAAGATGCAGATATCTTAACTACAAAAATTAGGAAATAATTTATATTTACATTTCATTTACTTTCTTTAATGCTGTTGTCTCAAAATTCCCTAGTTTATAGAACCGTTTTACCTACCTTCCTCTTTCATCACGCTTAACAGCTAACATATCCTCAATTCCTCTCGTCCCCGAAAGAGGCAATTTTTCGACACAAGCTAATTAGTTTGGTCGAATCCAGTTGCTCTGTGGAGCAGAATTCTAGCAGTGGGCTGCTCTTATCATTATTTTCCCGAAGTTGTTCCTGTCAACAACAGGCGATTGCCAGAAAAGAACCATAAACAAAGGGGCCATGAACTCTCAAACATTCCTTCCTTAACTTTGTCCCCGCTCTAACCATACACACACACTTGTTTCACTTAATCTCATCTACAGCACATATCGGGAGACCAGTCGAGAACTTAGGCTCGACCAGGTCGGTGACGCGCTTGTAGAGATACCTTGAAGGCAAAACCCCAACAAGCTCACGAGTAGGTCGTCGCTAGATTAGACATTTCATTCCGTAAATTCAACACTTGTTCGTACGTGTAACTCAATTCAAATACTTTGTACAGCACTGAAAATGTATTGAAATTTAATACGTATTAATAATTATAATTATAATTATAATTATATAATACATAATACCGATTCTATCTATATATGTGTTAGAAGAATCATTTATTTTACAACACACAGGAACATGAATTATTCATTTTTTTCGTTATCAGAACGAAAAGAATGGAAAATTCATGTTCCTGTGTGTTGTAAAAGAAAACTTCTTTTAACACATTGTATAGATAGAATTCATATTTTGTCTCACAAACATCAACACGTCTATCAAACTGTCTGTGAGGAAAGCTAGCGGCTAAATTGCTAAATGGGCCCATAAATGTATTTAGGGTTTATTAATAAAAATTAAAAAGGTTATTTTGTTTGGGGGGTTACTTTACGTGGAGCATCAACATTTTCAAAATTTTCTCAAAAATCTCTCCAAATTTGTTAATGAATTTTTCTTCTTGGATGAAACGACGGACGCAGATCTCAGCGCCCTTCAATTCCTGAAATTTGCGAAGTTGATTTTTTTGGCGTGTTTCTACAATTACAATATTGAAAATGGCGATTGTTCTCCGTTATAAAATCTGTTCTTCAAAAACAGACCTTTAAATAAGATAACGTACAAATTTTCGAAAACATCAGGAAATTTTGCATAATCTTTCGTGAAATATAGGCAATATTTCGAGAATTATTTTTTAAAAATATGCTTCAAATTTGTTTTTTATTATTTTCTCGAATTAAGCAAAGGTCATTTAAAAAAGGTGCAGGTCTCATTTCCTTTACTCTCCGAATATTCGAAAATTGCGAAAGTTACAAATAATGCGAGAAAGTGTCTGCTGTTGTATGGTAACTATTTTTATTAAAAATAATAGTGTGCGAAACATGAAGCGTGCGCGAAACATTGCAATGCGTGCGACATCCTTCGCTTAAAATAACCATACGCAACACGCGGATAAGGTGATACGCGGACTACGTAACTTATCATTTCTGCAACTTTTTGAATTCGACATCTACATAGGACACCCACACTTCGTTAAATCCATCCTTTTCTGTTACTTTCTCTATCAAATGTATCTAATTATCAGAGATTTTGTGTCAGGAGACCAAACACAAACATTTTCAATGTTAGTATTAGTATTAGCAACGAACGATCTCGTTTTAGGTTATCAAGCTACCAAAAGAACAGACTTTTCTCTCTCACAAACCATTTCCTCGCTCACGATTTTCCTGTTTCCAAATTTGTTTAGCACAACAACAAAAAATTAGCAGAATATTGTGCAGATTGAGAGGCGTAGCATTACATGAGACTAAAACACAACACATTGACACGAATAATAAGCTATTAATCTCATTGTTGAGAATTTCTAGATCTACCTAACTATTGTGTTCTCATTTTCCCCTCATGATTTTCTAAACATTTCGCGTATTCCCAATTCCAAGTACTGTCCATATACTACGTAAGTAGTATGCGCGAAAGAAAAAATTAGCTGTTTTGCACACGGAGAGCAATGTGGCTCGTCTTTAAAGAAAAAAGCATACTAATTTCTGCAT
>BOPP01000399.1:269633-298641 GCA_017312745.1 Gryllus bimaculatus
AGCGTGGTCGTCCTCGCCGCCATCGCCGCCGGGCTCCGAGCCGTTCACTCCGCGCTGCCTTGAAGCACTTACAAGTCTTTCGAACTGCATTGCCGCCTGAATGCGTGAAATGCACCGAGCGAATTTACTAGCTCCTCGTCGGCCAGTTATGGTCACAACTTTGAAAGCATTTAGTTGCTTTAAAATAATCAGAATACACTCGCCTAGAGAGGACCTCTTTATATCACCAAATTCCTCTTTGTCTTTATAGATTTTAAAGATTTTAATTATTCCCTAGACTGTGAAAAATTTTACAACTCGTAAATAGCTCGTATACACAAACGGACTGTAAGAATGTGTTTTCAATCAATAACAACCACATTTATGTATCAAATAGGTGCATTAATTTTATTTCAAAAATTACCTCACCTATTATTATTTTACAAATGTATATATCTTTTTAATAAATGTATATTAGTGGATACCCAGAATTACGCAACAGTTTTGGATTTGGTGGCCCGTGAGGACCGAAAGGGTAGTAAACTCGCTCAGTGTAAAGAGCCCTCGTGTACCACTTCGCGTTAAGGGCGCGGAAGGGCAGCGAAGACGCTTTAAGTAAGCATTGTGGCGCGCGGGGGCGCAGGCGTGCTTCCTGGAATCGACGCTGGAGGCGCTGTACGCGGCGTCCATCGTGAGCGGGAGCATCGGCGGCTACAGGAGCGGCGTGGAGCGGCCGGCCTTCGTGCCCGGCACGGGCTTCTACGGCAGCGTCGACCCCAACTCGCACTACGTGCGCGGCGGCCAACAGGCGGCCTTCGGCGACATCCTCGGCTCTCAGGTAACCGCGTCGCCCTCACAGGGCTGCCCACGGACGCGGGGCAAAGCGGGGGGCGCTGGAGGCAGCAGAGCTGTGAAACGCGTACTCGGGTATCCTTTCTGCCAAACACCGCCGTTTGCAAATTGGACTTTCACTGCTCACAGTTTTCGAAGACTAGACAGTTGACTATAATAGTGCCTTATGTGAATAGTATAAGTTTTTACTTACTTGCTGACATGTAGGGATGTGAGATGAATACTACCCGGAAGGTTTTGTAATCGTAAGCGAGAGAAATGGTGGCCATGCTGGTGTCTTTCTTATCATGCATGGCAGGAATGAAGCAGCCTAAATGAGCAATGGACTGACGGTTTAGATTTTTGGGCCACACAGTTACGAGGTAGTGTAGTAAATGGTAATTAAACAATAACAGAATTTTTATTTAGTATTAGTCCTTGAATTACAATAACGAATTTTAGAAGCGTGAATCTTTTATTAGCGTCGTGTCGAAGATATATTATTGTAAAGGAAATACATGTTTAAATAAAATTACTGTTACATTATGCTCTATAAAAGCTGCGTAAAAAATGTACGAGTCTGGATCGTTGACAGGCAGGGAAAGAAAACATGTAAAAGTACAAACGCATGTAAAAAACAATGTGTTATTCTTCGATTTATTTATAATGCCACCTTACGTTTAATCAGCTGTTATGATGCCATTCAATCGGTAGCTTTAACGTCACCATAGTGACATCACCGTAGTGACGCTTATTCTCCCTCTTCTTATTTATTCCCTCTTTATTCTCCCTCACCGTAACAGCTGATTTACGTCAAGTGCCACTACAGATAAATCGAGGTATAATTGACCAGTTGTAGAGGAAGGTTGCTCCGACAGTACATAAGAAGTACTTTAAAGCTGAAGGTTGAGTATGACCATATATTTTGCACCACAAAATAAAATATACTCTGAATACCCTCACACAGTTTAAACACTAAAATCATATAAAAATTAGAGCTAGGATATTTCCGGGCAGTTTAGTCCGTTGCATAAAACACATTACCGAACCGTAACTACTCGATTCATAAGAAATAAGTAGTATGTCCATGCTTGATCTCAAAAATAATTTGCTACAAACAGCATGAAACTGTCAAAACAATTATAGATAATAATGCACCATAGATAAAAGTTATTGATAAAAGTTATCAATATAGAAGTTATAATATAAATACGCCATAATGTATATGTTTTCATAAAAATACTTTTATTATTGCTTTTACAAAATTCACAGTGCGCTTAGAAATGTACAGGTGAGCTTCCACTGAATGGGAATCACTGGTTTGCTTTTTATGTAAATGTCTGTATAATATTTAATATTTCAAGTACGTGTAAGTCGTTGTCTGTATTGTGAAATTGCATTTGAATGTTTCTTGCCACATGATCTAGTCAAAATGTACTTAATGTGCGTGGCACGTTCTCATTTTTCTATATTGTATGTTTTTTGTGCGTTGTGTGCGTTATTATATGAATTTGTGACTATGGTATGTGTTGCAATAAATGTATTATGTATAAAAGCACAATAAATATTTTGTCAAACATCAATGTCTTCACGTTCTGTACTGTATTGTGAATGTATATCTTTAATTGTACAATGAATGATTATGAATGTTATTTTACTGTTTTGTGAAATCGTCATTTCGATTTAAAAATAAATGGATTTATTTTAATTGAAATTGTATTCGTTCTTGTGTATTTATTGTTTACTGTCTTGTCACATCAACTATTAATTTTCCCAATTATAAAGCGCCGTTTGAACGAAAAGGAGTTGTATCATGTAGTATATTGGGTTTTCAAGTTCAGTGCTGCAATGTATTGCAATTTGAAAAGAAATTTAAACAATATATTATCTTCTTGAAAGCTTCGATTGTTTCACGATTCCATAAGACTTAGTGTACTAGCTATTGTGTATAACCTATTATATTCATTTATTTTACAAAAATGTGAATTGGTATGATTTACACACATTCACCCTTTTCGGAGTCTAAGACAATGAAACTCGACCAACCTGAAACGATTCTGTAGTTACACGACAGGAGCGGATCCAGCCGATCACTTCGTGGGGGAGGGATCTTAGATTTTGTTCAATAATAAACACATTTGTCATTATATTGTATATTATTTTTGTAAGGAATATATGATTCTATACAATATTATTTTTTTATAATTCTAACATAAGTATTTAAAGAACCTTTACCAGTTAAAGGAAGGTAACAATCTAAAACTGAAGGTCTTTCGGGAGGTAGACCATGGGCTTCATGATCCCCACCCCCTGGATCCGCCACTGCACGAGGATCAGAGCAAGTACAGCACTCCAGCACTTGTATGCAATCGCATTTTTGGTGCCAAACAAAACTCTAATGCACGATTATAAGCCTACTTTGGGACGTCTAAGATACAGCAATTTTTATTCAAACGCGTCTGAGATAGAATAAAAATTCCCTCGCAACACGGGAAGATCACAGAAAAAAACGTTCGGGAGCAAAGATATTTAAATTAACTAGATAGTTCATAAATTAACTAGATAGCACATAGGGAGCAGCACTAACTAAGCTAGCCTTGAGACTACATGACCCGAAACGCCATGAACACACCCACGATTTCTTGAAAAATGTCAATGTCTTCAACAAGGCTTTGTTAAAATCATGATGGAAGAACATTGGTGAGCTACTGCGCGCGGTATACGACTTCAGCTAATGTGCTTCAGGCATCAGTTTTTGTCACAATATTAGCGGGAATTTTAAATGCAGCTAGATACCAAAATTATGACATTATTACAAGTCATTGTAACTGATATATGAAGCATTTCTTTTAAACATTGCCTTCACCTTCATCGTATTATGTTCAGTTGGTCACTGTTGAAAATTATCACTTTAAGTCCAGCTAGTTTAAACTTATTCAGCAAATTTGAGAATGTACGCCTTCATATCAATTGCCCGTATAATAACTCTGTGTGAAGGATTGCGTTTAACGCCCGTCCCCTCTCTGGACTGAGCAACAAATAGCCTTCTCAAGTGACTGGGAAGAGTTCCTTCTCCGTTCTCGAACTCATGTCATGTTCCATATCCCGACTGCCATGCCATCGTGATGCAAACAGTGTCAAAAGGAAATATTTTTAGACGATTTGTCAACTTAGTAATGACAAACCTACACACGTATGACAACTTAGTAATGACATCCCTCTTCCCAGTGTACAAATTTTCGGATTTCCAAATTTCGATTTAAGTGTAGTTCTAGATTTTCTACTCCAATCTGACGTCTCAATGAACTCATTACGCATATTACTAAGAATGAGTAAGAATCATGTGTGTTGAACGTGTTTCTAATATATTTCATAGCAAATTTTGGTCGAATGAATACCGCAAAGTAGCACGTTCAAATCAACAAACAGCAAAGGTAAGTATTGGTTTCCAAGCATTAGTGCTGAGAAATAATGTCATCATGCGTGTTCATACAAAAAATGGAAGCCGAGATCAAGGTGAAATACCTGCATTGGTGCGGTTATCTGTGGCGGGATATTCGTGTTACGCAGTCTCAAGAGATTCAGAATTTTGGGCATGTCGAAGCGCAAGGGAAGGGTTGCAGCGGGCCTTCTCCGCTGTGATTAGTTAACTAACACCATTGAGCTATTCCTCGAAACGCTTATCTCCATCCGCTCACAGCCAAAGGTGTATCATTGACCCTGTTTAATAACTGTAGTTCTCTGGTAGCAACGCGGAGTAAACCACCAGAAAACCAGTGTACACGCGAATCATTCATTCCAATCTGATTTATACTTAACACAAGAAAATTGAAATGAAATATTGTGACTTACGAGAGCACAATGACTTACACACAAGCGCGCGCGCGTATATATAATCCCATTAAGGGCAAAGGCCCTCCTGCATGCAGGGTAGATGGTTGGCTTATTTCTAATCCTTCAATTATTATAGTTTGGTGTTTATTATTCACTAGTCAATTTCAGTTATTCTGCCTCTCCCCATTCTAAACGTTCTGAACACTGCATACTTCCTATCACTTTTCATTTCTTACTCTTCCTAAATCACTAAACTTTTAAAATATCACTTTCCTATCACTGAAGATAAACCCACATGGAGTGGGCTGTTTTTTTCTGAATATTTGTTCTAATGTTTTTATCGCTTTGTACCTCTTAGTTCGTTCTTACCATTTTGATTAAGGTCTCTCTCTCTACACCTTTCTGACCTGGCGTCCTACGTGTAAGTTCTTTCCACACTTATTCCATGCTTCTCTTGACCGCGCGTTTCTAAGTTCTTTCTTGAAGGTATCACCTTTTCTTGGCTGTTGCCTTTCTATATCACGTCTTCAAGTCTAATTAGTTTACAGTAGTGATACGGACCTTGCGCGATTTCCAAGTAGATTCCCAAGATTCGAAGTATTTCCCTGTCGCGAGTTGGGCGTGTCCACGTATTACCTGCTTCTTTCTTTAATTCTTCTGGCCGTCTCAGTCTTTGTCTTGATTCCTCCATCCCGTTCTTGGATAACATATTGTTGCAGCGTATGCCCATCTTTCTTGGTTAAGTCGGGCTACGTGCCCTCCCCAGCGTCATTTTTGTAGTTCTACTTGTAGGACGACATCTTTCATTTTTGGTTTGTCCCTTAATATACAGCTTTCTATTTTGTCTCTAAGCAAGATATTCAGAATCTTGCGTTCCATTTCCATTGGCATTTCCTCAGTGACATTTTTTGGATTTCAGTAAGCGATCATTTTTGTGATCCGTATATTAAAACGATGTCACATGATCTTGTTTTTTAATGATAAACTTATTTTTTTGTAAAGTAAAGTTAAAAAGATTCGAAAATATCTTCCATGTCACCCTCATTCTGTTTTATTTCTTGTTGCTTTATGATTTTAAATAGTATGTATTGTCCTAGGTATTTGTATTCATCTACATGTTCTACGTTCCTTCCTTCTAATGTAATTGGTTGTGATGGGTCGTTTTTAGCCTTTGGGGTGAAGTCCTACCGATATGCATTTTTCGTTAAGTAGCGAAGAGTACAATGTCGTAGGCAAAGCAGAGATTTGTTATTCTTCTGCCATCTAGGTTAATTCCTGCTCTTTTATTCCAGAGTAGTTTGCGGAATATATCTTCTAGTAAACATGTAAATAATTTGGGTGATAACGAATCACCTGGTCTGACTCCACGGTTCAGGTTAAAAGCTTCTTCCTTTTGTTCCGTACTGGCTTATGTTTTTCTTGGTTTGTATATATTTGCTAGAATTCTTATATATTTTCCCTGGATATGATACAGCGTCAATCATAGTGGCATGTTCTACACAGTCGAATGCCTTTGAGAAATCAATGAAGACTATGTAGATCTCTAGATTGTATTGTTGAAGTTTCTCAAATATTTGGTTTATGGTTTGCAGATGTTCGATGTCCTATATACTGTTCTGAAACCCACTTGTTCAGAGGATTGTTTATCTAGTCTACTCGTGATTCTTCTAGCCAAACATTTGGAGAATAATGTATACATATTAGACATCAGACTTATCGGTCTGTAGTTGTCTAGTCTGTCTCTGGTCCCTTTTTTGTATATGAGCGTTATGACATTGGATGTTCATTGCTTCAGAATTATTTGGGTTTCTAGAATGTCATTGAATGATCTTGTTATTTCTGTAACTACTTCTTGAGAGCATTCTTTCAGTAATTCGTTTAACTATTCTAGTTCTTTGCCAGAGCTGATGATAGAGGGAGCATAGACTTGAATGGCCATAATCTTGTTTTCGCCTATTTTCACTCTCAGTACAATGATTCCCTCACATATTCCTACTATTTTGTCTATTTCGTTTCTGATGTGTTTGTTTACTTGGAAGGATACTCCCTCCTGTCCTCTAGTGGTGTAGGAGAAGATGTCTCCGCTTTGCTTCGTTTTTATTGCTTCGCCAAGTATTTGTGTTTCACTTAGTTCTAAAATGAATCTTTGGTTTTGCAAGTTTATGTGCGTCAACGTTTCTTATAGTTGACCTTCCCTTGCCTCTATCATTAAATATCTTATTTTATACGTCATGATCGCTAGTACAACCTTTGTTTTTGTTGGTTCCGTTTTCTTGCCTTTCACTTGCATCTTATGTAGTGTTATCATTTTCGAAGGAGATATATTTGAAGATAGCATTTATTCTGATGTGAATAAACTGCTCCAATGTTCCCACTTTCCATTGATTTGGAGTTTCTGTTATTCAGTTTTAACTTGCTTTCCTTTGTTTCGTTCTTCTTGAGGCCTGTGTCTGATTGCTGCTAGTATTTCTCTTTCTTTGACTGAGGTCGCTTTATATTCATGAATTTTAAAAGTTCTCTATGTCTTTTAATTGTTTCGTATTTTCCAAGATGTGTAGTTGTCGCTGAAGTTTCTCATTTTTACTCTCTTTAATTACCTGTCATTCGCGTCTCGTGCTATAGAGTAGGCATCTTCGATGCTTGAGTTACAAACTAACACTTTCAAGTTTTCTTCGGTTGTCTTTGCTATATTAAATCCGTTGTTAGCATTTGCCTAATGGGCTTGGATGATAATGTTAACAATTTTTTTGTCTGATTCCCTTTTCATCTTTTTCTTCTAATTCTTTTATTCTTTAATTTATATTTGTTTCTTGTTTCGACAACCTTCTTCTGAGGTTGTCTACTTGCTTTCCGATTTCTTCATATTTTTTCCTTGTGTTTCATTTTGGTCCGTTCTTTTTTCAGGTCAAGTATTTCTTCTTTTGTTTCGTCTCGTAAGGTCGTATTATCTATTTCTAATTGCTTTTAATTCTAAGCATTGCTTGGAGTTTTCTGTTTTTATGACTTTAATGGCTGTTACTATGTTAGAGAGTAGTTTATGTGTTTCATTGTTTCTATCATCATTGGCGTCTTTATTCCGTGTCCTTCCGTGTACACTTATTGAACCTTCGCGCGTTCTATTCTTCAGGTCGCCTTTAGTATTTGGATTATTTTGTCAGTTCTGTGGGATTTCCAGATATTTCCATAGAATTCTTTTTGAAGTGGTTTATCCTTATGGGCCGTCCGCAAATTACGTAACGCAAATGTGGAGTATTTTGAGTACCCCCTCTCCCCTTGTAATGCACCTGTAACGTCCTTCTAAATAATTACGTAACGCTTGCGACAGCCCGCCCCTCATAAGTGCAAGAAGGGAAAATAAATTATAGCTCAGCAAAAATATTGCTTTCATTTTATATGTGTTGTGTATTAACATTTATGATATTTAAAGTCGAAAACAATTGTTGATGCTGACTGCATCTAACAATAAGATTGGGGGCAAATTTTGAGTGAATGAACGATTCGCAGGCGAGAAAATTTCTGATCACAGCTGAGTACACGCCGTTGTTTTGGATGGCGCATGAGCGTGAATGAACTGCGCCAATTCAATTGTCTTCTACAAAATACTTCAGACTAGTTTTTATTATTTTCTACGTAACATAATCTTACATATTCAATAAAAAGTTGATGAAAAATATTTCCATTTATTAACAACTTCCGAGAACTTTAAATTAATCATGTTTTAAAACAATGTAAATAATGTTTTAGTATAAGAGTACAAAAAGGAAGTCTTCAACAAGTGTTTAAAAATGCAAATAATATATCAATGTTACGTGACACTAATCGAATACCCCACTCCCTCTATGGAACGTAGCGTAACGCTGCCTCAAATCCCCCCTTCCCACTTTGGCGTTACGTAATTTGTAGACGACCCCTTATCGCCATAGGATGTGTCTTGTTCGTCGTCACGCGTCTTACTTTATTGAATCACTACCAGGTGTTGCTGGATCAGATGTCACAACAGATGATTTTAGTACATTAAGCTACTAATAGGTGTATCTAGGGGCTCCTGTCCTTGGGTTGCAAGAAAAATGCTGGCTCGCCTGTGGTTCACAAATTTCTCATTAGGTGCGTTGTCTTAACCTTTAACTAATGCTCAACATGATCAACGTGGCAGCGACGTCTCGGCTACCGATCAACGTTTCTACGAACTCAACAATGTTATTGCGTCCCGTATCATACCCACAATCCTACAAGCATTCCACGTACCTCTGTTCAACAGATAACATGCCTCTAACCAGAATATTTCTGACAAACACACTTAACAATGTGAAATGAACAGTCCATTGTAAAATAACATTAATACTTCCGTAATTACGAATGCATATACATGTATATTACAAATAACAATATAAAAATACAAAATTAGAGAAACATTTTGTTTCTAGCAAAAACATGTTATATCTGGCACTCTCCACCCAAGGTAAAAAAAATAAAAGGTATATTAAGTTGATTCGCTTTTCCCTACTGACAGCCCTATAAATTAAATATGGTCCCTTGGAAAAGATTTGCTGACCCACATGTAAATCCAGACTCATCGGATGCGCAGGCGCTGGCCTTCCAGTACATCGCCAACAACACCGACTACTACCTGGCCCCCCAGCGGTCATATGGTAGCAAAGGCTGACTTCGTGTGGCGCAGCAGCAGCGCGCCACCTTCTACTACATCAACGCGGCGCCGCAGTGGCAAGACGTTCAACGGCGGCAACTGGAGCGCCTGAGAGCAGCGTGCGCCGGCTGGCGGCGACGCGGGAGGCGACCTGCTCGTCATCACGGCGCGTGGGGCGCGCGCGGCTGCCCCACGCCAGCGGCAAGCTCACCGACCTCTTCGTCAACGCCCAGGGCCCATCCCCGTGCCCCGCGCCTCTACTGGAAGTGAGCTCTCACCAAAAAGGTTACGCTCGCGTACAGGCAATCAACAACGAGTTGGAAATCTCTTGTAGTGCCCAACACCCCTCACTGGTAAGCAACTCAACTCGCACCTATCAAGGAACGACCTTTCCACGAGCAAGGGTAAATCTTCTAAGGAGACATAAAGCTAAAGTCTAAAATTTTATATTTTTGGAATTTTAACACTTCCACAATATGTAGTTTTCTTAAACAAAAACATCGTATCGTTTTTGAAATGCGCTCTTTTAACCTTTTTGTTTTTCTTCCCTCATCAGTATATTCAAAATGCAGCAACTTAACTACAAGTCATTCATTTAAGTTATATATTTTCAAAGAATTCAGTTACAAGGTGCTGATTTTCCCTAATATTGTTTGCACTGTAAGGCAAAACCTTATGTTCTACGAGTATGATCACTTATTCGCCAATAAATTTTCTTTAATTTTTATCATGACGAGATGACTCAATTTCGTAGGATTAAGTTCGACGCTGAAAAATCATCATTTAGAAGACATTTGCCCAATTGTGTCAAACTACACAAATGATTTTTTAAATTTTGTAGAAAGATAATTAAGTAATAATAAATTATTTCACTAAAATGAGTAAAAATAATTTTCATAGTTCAAAATTTTGGATAAAAGTAGAGAAGAAATTTTATACATGTTTTACTTATACTTAGTATATGCTGTAAATTATAAAATATATTCAAAATGTGTAAATCTGTTCATAATTTCTAAAAATATTTCCACCAAGCTGCTACCAAAGTTTACAGAACTAGTATGAATAGTTTCTGAGTGAATAAAAACTACAGCAAATTAGATGCGGGAGAGAAAGAGAGAGCTGTATGTCTTTCCTGAAGCGTAGTCCTTATTGTTCTACTCCGACTGCTTCAGAACTTGCGTTGCCACTATCAAGGATGTATAAAACACTGGCCGTCATGTGCTCCCTGAGATTTCTGTTGCCTGCCAAACACTCGTGTAGAATGAGTTGCCTATCGTTCAGGGGTGTGATTAACAAAATATGTCGAAAGAAACGAAGATTAAGTGCTTTATATTATTTCTAATGGAATTTAACCTATTTACGGAAATAAAATGCTTGAAGCTGCGGGGTCAGGAGGGCCCCTCCCCCTGTGCGCACGCCTCTACATGCGGGCCATTAACGCGCCCGCTTCCGCTTCCGCTCGCGCAGGTGGTGTTCGACAGCTCGACCGCGAGGGCGCGGCGTTCGTGGGGCGTGAACCACCCGTACACGACCTGGCGGGGGCGAGCCGCGCCTGGCGCTGTGCAAGGACGTGTGCGCATCCATCGACTGGGTGTCGTGGGCGCCGGACAGCGTCAAGGCGGGCGAGGGCTACTGCTGCGAGGTGGACGCGCTCCGCGCCGCCATTCCCGACGTCCCGCTCCTCAAGTCAGCGCCCTCCGTCCCACGGCCTAGGGCGCCCAGACATCGCCGCTCGAGATCATCGCGGGGCTTAAACTGGCAGAGTATACCTAACATAAGTTCGAGAGGACACAATTGACAGTGTCGTGTTTATTAAATTATAATTGCCATTTAACTGTATAAAACTTAAGAAATAATAAAAAATTCACAAACCCCTCATATTTTTAAGTTATACGTAAATAATTTATTGTTCCAACGCATAGAAATCAATAGTTTTAAATCATTCATGTAATACTAGGCACTACGTCCAACTGCGAATTAACATTGCTTTAAAGGAGGTAAATCATTACACATCTCTATCTTCCCTACAAGTACCCTGAGAAATACACATTACTCAATACCAAAACCATCCCCTCCGTTTAGCAATAACAAAGAAAGAAAAGAAACTGTTCTCTACACAAACAATTCATGCACCACGATTGGTTGTCAATTGTTTCACTAAAAATAACGTCTCCCTTTTTATCCCTCTACTGCACAAATTCCTTCTTCTGATAGAGTCTGTAACTGTAATCATGTTAGTACGAGAGAATAACAAGAATTGATAAGTGAAAATTATGACAGAATTTATTTACTATTATGGTCTTTTTTCACTGAAAATATCTAATGTAAACACAGAACATAGCTCATCGATGCTAAACATATCGTGTTTTATTAATCGTGTTTAAAATACCATATTGGAGAAGAGGATGATCCTCAGAATGAAGTACTAATGGCGTAGTGGGGGGATGTGAACACAAAAATGATAACTTGTCTTCGACTCATTGTTATATTTAGCTTCATTTCATAACTGACTCTCTGCCGCCCTACATTTTAAATTTTCTTTAGATATATTCCCTCCTGTTTTGGGTGAATTAGGCAAGTAATTCTCCCTCGCCTATTTTTTAGTTTTATAATAAGTTTCAATTTCGTATTCTATCGAATACAAATGCAGAATTGATATTTCTTTTTTAATAAAACTTAAGAATAGTACTCATCACTTCTCAAAATATCCCAAAATACCTATTTGTATAAATCAAATATATATATATATATATATATATATATATATATATATATATATATATATATATATATTTGTATGTAATTAGATTCCTCTATCGTTCCTGTATATATTATTACTTAAGATACAAATACATTCAGATTGTTCATATGACCAATGCATTTCCTTCTTGATTATGAGAACCCGACTCCCTTCGCAGGCAGAATGTCTACGTCCACTACTACTTACCCCACCTTGCCCACACTTCCTACGTCCCCGCCACGAGCGCGGCGCCAAAGTATGCAGCGGATAGGGGAGTGATGTATGAAGTATTTTATTTTTTCTAATAAGTTCTTGCCTATTATTGCCTTCGTCATGGAGTTCGACATACCCTGTATTATTTACCTAGATGGAGACGATGAGGAATGAGAAATATAAAAACATTTAAATGGTGCTACATATCTCTTATGGAGGGAATATTGCAAAAGGAAATGCGAAAAGACAAACCGAGTCAAGTTAACAACTAGTTAATTAGTAAATAACTCAATCTGAATCATTAAAATTACGTAAAAAATAAAATAATGTATGCACCACTGACGTTAACTACTTTTAATGATCTCGGATGACAAAAAACCCTAGGGCCAAAGACCCTCGAACATATAGAACCTATACAAAGTATTTGGTACATAAATAACTAGTAAACCGCTCAGAAAATGGGGGCGACGTTTCTAGCATTTGCATATTTGGAAATTTCCCCAAAAACATAGCACGTCAATGTGGTCTTATTACATACGTAGTCTGAGTAGTGGCCTGATTTCTAATAGAACTCTATATATTATTGCTGGAAAATTATTTTAAATATTTAGTGTAATTTTAATTACTTTTAGAAGTACATGCAGAATAAAACATTGTGTGGTTCAAGGTGATCTTCTTCAAAATCCAGTTTCTCAATGTGTATGAATCTTGGTTCCCAATACTTCTGATATAGAACGGAAGCCTCGTTAGTAAAAAACAGTATTAAAAGATACAACTTGCAATATCATATCTGAACATTTAAAGTAGTGCTATCTAACCCACTTCATGGTAAATGCTTACCTGTCGGAGAAGGAGTAAGCAACACAAAAGCCTCTAGTGAGTTTTGTGCAAAAAAAATTAATCAACTACTAAGATTAAAAGTAAAAGTAAATTATTTCTTAATTTAATTAATTAAATTTGTAAGTTCATTATTTTCGCAATGTTTATCCCTTTATTGAATTTTTAGTCCATATGTTATTCCATTATTTGAATATCCTTAGTCCACAAGTATAAATCTATTTACATGCACATGTTATTCCAAACCAATCCTGACCCTTTCGTACGTCAAGCTCTTCAGCACAAGATACGCTTTGCAGTCGCTTGATAACGCTAGGTAATTTTGTTCTCATTCAGTACATAAATAGTTGGTGATCAACTGAAGAACAAGTCAGCGTTGTTTAAACAGCGTTGTCTCAGTTCAGTGTTTCCACATAACTGTTTTAGTAAGAAAACTACTGACGTGTAGCAGCAAAAAGAATACTGAACAAAATAACGCAAAATGTTTTTCCAAGTAGCACACACACTGTTCACGTACAACAAATAAAATTATCTCTAACATTGCAAATTAAATATTTTAACAAAAAACGATTTTCACGAATACTGTAATAACATAGAACAGAATATAAACGGATACACAGTACAACAGTTCTTTACATACCAATAATATAAAAAAAGTTGATGTTCCACAACGCAATGCATTAACATAAAATATTTAATGGCAGAGACTTTTTCTTTCCAACCTTAGTGTTGCACGACATCAGATGTATCGTAAGCAATGATGCACTAAGTATGTGAATTCAATCGGCATTCGCAGTTTGAAAATAGACGAATGACACAACCAAATATTTGCATTTTCAATCAGAATCAAAACTGTTTCGTGGGTTTTGAATTCTTTCCGTGTTCCTGTGTATCCATTAAAACCAGACTCCTCTCACATGGCCGGAGGCTCAACAGTTGTCAATTTCAGTGCGCGCTGAGCATTAGTAATATAGATTCGGTTGTCTAACTTTGGAGAAGCTATTCATTTACACGAATAACTTGATGTCGAGTTTAGAGGGTGAATGATCGCACTCAAACAGTTGTCTGTAATTAGGAATATTTTGAAACAGAAGGATCTACAACAGCGTTTCACAAAAAAGAACAAATGACGTCAGAGCCACTTTTCCCCCTTGCGGTGCGAGCGAAAGGGGGAGAGAGGGATCGTCAGACGCCGATGTCCAAAACATTAGCAGTGGACCATTGTCCGCGTTTCAGGCAACATTAGTGGGAGACTCTACACTCGTTAATTTGCTTTCGTTTTGGGAATTAAGATTTCCTTATATACATACTGGAGCAATGGCGAAATGTTAAGTGAGTTTGAAAGAATTGCAGTGTGTTAAAACGTCCAACTTACAGATGCATTGCCCAGCTTTGCGATTCAGAGAATCTTGCAAGATAAAACAACATTCTGAAAAATGACAGATAGCCCGCAATCATGTAAAGGAATTTTCAGATTTGAAATCATCGAAAATATACTGAAAATCACGAGAATTTACAACATACCCCAACAAAACTGTACATCTAAAACATTCAAGCCCAGGGTCGAAATTTTTTCAAGTCACCCTTCCGGACACCTATTTGTTATATATTTGTTAACATCAATTATTGTTGCAGAACTAACTAAATTCGATAAATTTTATATCAAATTTTATTGTCCTAAAATGTGAAAACTGTCTTTTCCAAAAATGTTATCTAAAAGAATGGAAATGGAATTATAGTATTGGTTATGGAACAGAGTCGGATATTGCTTTGAACTGTGTAATAATGTATGTTCTATTATATAATTCTTCATTTTATTATCGAGTCATAAACTTTCAAATTAATAATAATCATTTAAAAACGTAATTATCGGTTTTTCCAAGTGAACCTTTTTCCCCCACTCCCGTATCATCATTGGAACACTGTGTGCGCCCACCGCCGCAGCGGACACTTCATATGCTCCGCGGCTCGTTTCGGAACAGACGAGCAGATTTCTGTGACATCACAGAGGACTCAGATGGCAATCAATGATCTATAATTTAAAAAATATTGCAGAGGGCGGAAATGCAATAATTTTCGGTAGAGATTTAAGGCACAGCAAACGTCATTTACAAACCAGAATTCTTTAATTCAAAATACAGTAATATTTTGAATTCCCCCATTATTTCAGTTGGAAACACAACGTACTAAATCAAAGAATCAATGAGTATTATTCGTGATTACTAGGAAATGGAGCTCTTCAATCTAAAATTCTCAGCACCAATATCATTCACATCACACAGCATATAATATTATTCACACAATACACGTGCAATTGGCTCTGCTTGGTATTAGCCACTGTTCTAATAACGTAAGAGTAGTGACAAGTACAACATGAAACATTTTACTGTGACATTGGCAAATATACTCACACTCGATTCGGGGTATTTGCGTTTAGTTTTTGGTGAAAAAAAAGTCATTTCCAAAATCACCAGTTATCCGATGTACACAGTAGTAATGCGGACAGTAACAGATTTTACTTTCTCGTATAATATTAACGTAGTGTAGAGAAAGTATGGTAATGTTGTTGGGAAAACGGCGATTTTTTGCAAAAAAAAAACTCGTATTGGGGATCCCTGATACCAGACCAAGTTATGCGTCTTCAACACTGCATTACTACATTCTCCATAACAGCCACACAATATTATAATACTACACGAAAAAGTTGTTACAACCAGCAAATATTTTCTTCCGTGCTGCTGCGGGTAGGCATGAACCTCGGTTCTTACAGTTAGCACGGCAATCACGATTCCATTGAGAAAAAAATATCTATAATCAATATTGTAGCTTTGCAATGTTAATTTTTTATTTGCAATTATCGGAAATTCAGACAGATCATCGCAATTGGGCCTGAGCCATTTTTGCGTAATTTTCTCTTTCCGAGAAAACAATTGAAAGAAAAACTTGTGAGCTAATTTTGAGATTTTTGTTTATAAAGTGCATGAACTTCAAGCAAAAATTACGCGAGAACTAAGAACTACTTGCTTTTTTAAATACTTAAATATCTATTTTTAGAACAAATTTTATTGAGGGAAACATCTGTTATCAATCTTCTACTTTTGCCATGACACAATTTTACAATTTTCGCATAATACTAAGAGTTTGCCGACAGGTCAATTTTAGTGTATGTTTCTACAGCTGGGAGAAAAATGAGATCGCAACATAGATAAAATTTAAAATAGAGTTAATTACATTGCAAAAGGTTGAAGTTCTTTCTGTTTAATAAATGATGAAGTTTACTTAGAGAACAGATCATAAGCTCCAGAATCAGTATGTGATGATTGTAATTACGGGAAGGAAACATTTATTTTTTACAGTAAAGTATTTCTACTCTCTGAGATCGTTGTTTAAGGTACGAACTAATTTAGAGCAACATCCCGAATTATAAACGAAGGTAATTTTGAAAATGATATGGTGAATGGCGTCAAAATCTTTTGAAAAATCAAAAATATTCCAGCAGGTGCTTCGTTTTGATCCATGCACGAGACAACATCATTACGAAAAGGAAATATGGCTGTTTCCGTAGAGTTTGATTTTTGAAACCCATGTTGGCCATCTGAAAACGTGTCGTAATTTCGATGAAAGGTTTCCATTCGCACGAAAAAAAGTCTCTCTAATATTTCTAAAAAAACGATAAAAGATAAATTGACATTTTTAAACCTCTTTTCTTGAATGTGTAATTGATATATCAAATCGAATGCTCAATGGAGCATAAAATATCAGTGACTTCATTCCATTTCTGTTTCATTTCAACAATGCTGGTGAGATCCAGAGGGGACCACGGGACATCTCCATCGAAGTATCTCCCACCAGCGGGTCACCGCCCCTTGTTAGGGAACTGCTCCTTCATTCGTGTTAATAGGAGAAACTACGGCAAACTACTGGTCAAAGCAGCCGGCCTCTAGAATTCTCGTCCAGTAGTTGAATTCGACCTAGCTAGCCAACTGGTGCCAAGCCCTCGCCACCGTCGATACTCTAACTGTTGAGGCTTCCGGTCCAAGTACTGGAGTGACATCAGTTGGCGCCCTAAGGCATCTCAGCCGTTATCGCATTTGCGACGGGAAGGAGCTCAGCGCGTAGATTGGCGGTCAGGTCCGTGCCTTATCGGCGAGATGCACGACGCGATAAGCGCATCCACTCACACACGCGCGCGCACACAGACGGATGGCTCGCGACGAAGCTCTGCTGCCCGAGGCGCGGCGCCGCTCCGCCTGGGCGTCGCCGCGCGGCCTCGCCGCCCTCGCCGCCGCCGCCGCGCTGCTCCTCACCCTCTTCGTCGTCGGCTCCTTCTTCGCCGTCGGCAAATTCTCCTCCCGGGCGACCCGTGAGTAGCACCCGCCGGCCACGGGCTGGTTATTTTGAGACTCCAGGCACGTCAATTGATACGGTGGCTAGTCCGTAAGTGTATTTCATGTCATATCCTGAGATGTGGCGGTGTTCTTCCGCGTTAGAAAGTTAGATCCTGAGCCGACCTACACTTGGACTTGCGGGACCTCCCCTCTTGATAAGGATAAGCAGTTTGAGCCCGACAACTGTGACAGTGTAGGGTCTGAAAAGGGACAGAAGGGAGCAATGATGAGGAAGGAAAGATCGTGTGATGTCTTGATAAGGATAAACTGTTTTCGCCCGACAACTGTGACAGTGTAGTGCGTGAACAGTGACAGAAGGGAGCAAGGATGAGGAAGGAAAGATCGTGTGACGTCCATGACCCGTTTGTTATGTTACTGCATCGGCATTCGCCTGGTATTGATAGAATAAATAAAGGAAACAACCTGCTCAGCTGATGCTCTGAGTCATTGGGAAGAGTTGAGTTCGTTCAGAAAAAAACTCTCTTTTCAATAATAAAGTTGAAGCAATACTAATGTCTCTAGAACTTGCAGACATAATTCCTGTGCTTATAGAGCGACCCCAACTGGGGACTAAACACTTTTTAACTTTTCTAATTTTCGAAAATTGTGAGGTTTTAATGAAACTAACTTTATTTCAAGCGTATCAAGCTGATTCTATGTTTCCCACATTGATGCTTTATAACGCGAACATGATATTAACATCTGACATAACCATTTAACAAAAATCACTTTCAACTGCATCAAAAGTCTTCTAACATCCAAATATTCACACAACAAAAAAATAATTTACTTAAACAAATCTTCAATCTTTGATTAAGATCTCGAATCTGCGTGGAAGTTTCCACAATCTTATTGTTAACTAATACAGTTGACACTGATAAGTATATCGGTAATCCTAACGATATATGTTGGTATCGTGTAAAGTTTGCTGATAAAGCGAACGAATGCATAATGCTGTGTTCCTCTGAAACGAAAAGCATACAGGATGGCGGATAATGACTAATGACGATACGAAAGCGTCATACCAGCCCGGTTGTGACCGATGGAGAGATAGTTCAATTTTAACTTACCACGGACCAGAAGACTGCAGTATTCCTAATAATATTTGTAGGAGAAAGTATTCCGAAACAAATTTAACTGATAGCAGAAAATAACACAAGCATTAATACACTTGCTATTAATCAAAGCACAGTGAACTTAGGTCTCAGGAGTCATTTCCAACATGGATTCACAAATCATTGGTGACACCGTTTTATGTATTTTGCCTGATTGGAAGAGCTAGTAAATATACTGGCCAGCGTTGTTAAAAAGTTCATAATGCCTAATTTTTTTTTCAAAGGATTTTATAGGAGTTGACCTCGCTAAACTCAAAAATGAAACTAGTTTTTCTCAATCACGTCTAGTGTTTGTGTTATGGATCCTATGACTACTACGCATACTGTTAATATCATTAAGATATTTTCTGTTTATAGACGGTAAATAACTTGATAAGAGACGTGACAACAGCAGATTATATGAGGGTAGCTATTAAGTGAATTAAACACAAGATACTTTCAGCGGAACCTTTGTTCATAAAAAATTATATTACAAAAACATACATATTGTGGAAAACATTGGTACCTTCTTACTTCCTACGCGTCCCTCATGAGTAATGACTGAAATAAATGTTGCTATTTCACTTTTCTTTTACTATATTTTAGAGTATTTTTACATAAGACAATTTATTTTATAGGAATAATTACTTGATTAAATGGTTATTATGATTTTTTGTCAACAGGTTTCATCTCTTTCTAGTCACCAACCAAAGTCAGCCATCACATTGATTACCCAACGACCTTGATATCCTCTATCTCAGAAATATAACATAAAGTCTAAAAAAAAGTATAAAAAGAGACGCAGAACGGTGTAATAGTTCAATTGACCAATACGATATTCGTATAAGGACTACCTGTGTTCGTCTAATTATCAATCAAACGTCCATCAAACAGAACAGATATTCAGTCTATTTTGCAAGATTCCCTGGGCGTTATTTGACCATCTGGCACCTCGTTCAGGTCGTCACTTCATGTGCCGCACGACAAATAATTATGCAAAAACGATTAATATTATCAAAACATTGAACGTTTATGAAACGATTTCAAGACGTAATATTCAAGAATATATAGTTTTAAATAAGAAATCTCTAACTTCAGTATTAAAGATCTAAAAGAAGTTTTAATAAAAACTGACCTCTCCAAAATTTCAAAACTTTTTATGAAAATAAACTACCACTACTACCTCTACCACCACTACTACCATCACCACCACCTCTACAACCATCACCACCACCACTACTACTGCCACTACTCATATTAAAATGTATACCAATTATTGAAACTAAAACGTAAATGTAACTATAATAAGAAATATAAATATTTTTTATAAAAATCAATATTAAAAACGTAAAAGATTTCAACTTTTTCACCATTATACCATGAAATTACGAGAAAACGACTAATATTTTGAAAATAATGATTAGGAAATCATTTAAAGTTTTAATATTCAGGAATATGTTGCATTATGTAACAAAACTCTAGCTCCAATATATATATATATATATATATATATATATATATATATATGCGTATACCTTTTACCTCTTCGAGTTATTCGAAGTATGAAGTTGTGTCACTTTCCTTCGCTTTCCCTGTTCTCTACAGCGTAAATCTATAGCCTCGGTCATAATCCGTAAATTACTCCCTGTGATAAGTAGAAAATCTGCCCTTCATAGAAAAATATCTCTACACCTTCACAAACTGCTACTTCGTCCCTCTCTGACCTACGAAGCTTGCACCGACCTGAGAGACGCTGCATGTTCATCCATCAAACATCTACAAACTTTTCAAAATAAAGTCTTGAACAGCTGAAATTACTCCCTGCTATATTTCAAACAACTAGGGTTTATTAAGACCGCAATTTACCAACAATTTTCCATCATATTTCCCCATCTCAAAAATTTTCTCGACTACTTAGAAAACTAGAAACTACTTAGTTTTCCTGCCCAGAACATTCTTCTCATGTTTTAGTGAAACTACTGCTAAGCGACCGCTGTTTCGTGAAAAAAAGTGTCTTTTAAGGAGTTGGTCACTCGTTAGGTGATTTTAGGTGAAAATAGTATATTTCTACTAGACATCGCATGTTCAAAAGCATATTAAAGAGGATGTTTATGAAATGTTTTTAATACAGGAGTAAGAATTATGTAATTTAAACCGTTTTTACTTGGATTACACAGCTCTTTTACTTTGCATTTTTTCTGTAATAGCCTTCTTAGAATTATATACAATATTTTAAATCCATTGCGAAATATTTATATCTCGTTCTATTGGGTAAAAATTAACATTAGAATTGTTTTTAGTTTAAGAACTCGATTCGAAAAGTTATCTGCCGATAACGAACCTCAATTTTTATGTGTACACTCAATTTGTCGTTTGGATATGCATGGCACATTCTGTTGGGATATTAAATCCTTACTTTCCACGCACAGACAGGCGAAGAAACGGCTAATTTCTAACGGAAAAACTCGTGTTACAGGGCCCTGGTAACGAAAAAGCTGATAAATCCAGATTAATTTAGGAACATAATTTTCTAACACATACTATATCCAAAATCCATGTTTTGTAGGTTCTTGATCGAAAAACAGAATGACGGCAAAACGTCTGTTTGTCCGCCCGTGTGTCCAACCGTCTGTCTGTCTGTCCGTCTCTGAACAACGCCAGAGGCTAAACCGTGCAGATTTTTCCAAATTATATTCCCTAACTGATCTGGCTGATTTCACGGCCCCTTGAATTTGAAACCGATATTTCAATTTTACATGAAGACCGTGTCATTTTCCAAATTTAAAAAAAATTACGCCAACGTTTTGATTAAATTTTGCTGTTGGATAGTGTCAAGGGCGTTTAAGAGAATGGTGCAGATCTCATATCTGTTAAAAACCCCAAATTTTCGAAAGTTTCATACGTTTAACATTTTTCTCCCTACAACTAAAATATTAAAGATAGATATTTTTCCCTCTTGAAACCTGTTTCTTAGATAGGTTTTGGAATAAGACCATGTACAATTTTTCGAAATTTTGAGTACTTTTCGCGTAATTGTGCGAGAAAATACGGGACAGAAAGTACGTGCTGTTGTAGCATCAACCCTTTGTCGGTATCAAGGGACCCCAAAATGTGTATTTCCGTAGAAATCTCGAAATCGATTTTCCGCAGCATTACATAACGTTCCCTGCACTACGTATATTACTCCGCATATACGTAGGTATACGGGAAAGTAAAAATAGCACTGTTAACAAAATAACACTCAAATTGGATCGTGAAACTTATCTTCGTACTGCGTTCCTTGAAACATTACTAACACATTTTGAAAGAACTAAACTTTCTTTAAATATAGGCTGTCTTTAAAAGTAATTTTGTCCTGAACTATTCTACCGTGCACGTCACTGCCTGACTGAATGGACTGCAAACATTTGCTCTTAACACAAAATTTAAGGGGCGCTACTCTTGAGTGCATCAAATTCTGATATCTTTGCACGTTTAATCTCAATTCAGAATTACTCAACAATGCATATTCAGCCTTCCACATAAGTGGGTTTCTTTTCAAAAGCAATCGTTGCATACTACTTTCTGATTTACATAATATATTTACAAAATTTGAATGTTTTTACTCTAATTAACATAAAGAAGTGTGTCGCAAAGTTCTACAAGGCTTTACAAAAATGCTGTGGAAATGCAAACCGCTCTCAGTCAATTTAATTATAAAAGAACAGTAATTTCCTCCCTGAAGCTCTCATCTAAGTATTCATACAGATTATCACATTTGACTCGCAGCTCAAGAAACACATTTATAGCGGTCGTGTGCTTGTCTCAACACTTTGGGATAATTTCGTTGCAATCGCAATTGTTTACCTTACGCTTGGCCTCGCTGTTTGGTCGTCGCCGCGCCGCGCCGCGCCGTGTCGTGTCCTTGCTCTGGGCGCAGAGATTGCGCCCCCGACTTCCCCACGCAACCTTCGCCGACCTCGCTGAAAGTCGCTGCTGCACTTGCCACTGCTGCACCGCAGATGCAATCCAAAATTCCATCTGCTTCGTTCTTCTTTCTTCCTTCTTCTTTGGGCTCCGGAGCACACTCGTGCGATTCTTCTTCTTTTTTCCTCCGCCCCTCACGCGGAGAACGCCGATGTGCCAAAGCACATATGAACAGCTAACGGCCTTGGAGTCTCTTGCATCACACAATACATTTTGCGAACTTTTGTGGTCTCGTAACATCTCTTACCGCCTCTCATTTTTGCCTGTGTTACGCCTAAACACACTTCCAGTCCACTTCACAAAACTTGTTCCTTATTTCTTGAACCTTTCTGCCAACTCGTTTCTTCTGCCACGACTTAGCGTTTAACTCGCAATGGTGGATTTCAACTAGTTTTCTTGCAATGCTTCAACATGCAAATCTTGCCTCCAAATGACCTCTCAAAATGTCAGCTTCGTCTTCCACTACCTCACTCGCAACGTTATAAGAGAACCGTCGATATTTGAACCCACAAGAAACAAGACTGGCAACGCACGAACCTAGAAGAAAAACCGGGCCCGCTGTCAGGCGTAGTTGTGTCCCGACCCTTTCTGGGAGGGGTGTAGGCCCGCGTACGGGAGTGCCCCCCTCGCTTCGGCCATGTCTCGCAAGTGCTCACTGAGTTGCAGTCAGCGAATACAAGAGCGCGCGCTCTGCACCGACCATTACTAATATTGTAAACAGTTAAATAAAGTATATTTTTAATACCTATATATGTAAATAACGTATGTAAATGTGTTTCAAATAACAGGCTAAATAAACCAATATATCTATAGAGGCGCACACTCTACTCTGTGGCATCCCCAGATGGGATTGTAGCCGCGTGGGTGGCTGTGGCGTTTAGCATATATATATATATATATATATATATACTATATGATATATGATATATTATATATAGTTATAATAATATATATTATACTCATATAAATGCTGCGTAGGGAATGGTGTTGTGTATATAAGAGTGAACTCCCGACACCTTGACCGATCTCCATGGGAGTTGGCACATTTACGTGTTTTTTTCACCCAGAAGGTTTAAGTGCTGTTGATTTCGTTGTAACTCCTCTAAATACTTGTTATATTTTTGATATTTTTACAGGCATTGAACATGAAAAAAGACGGGCAACGTTGGGTATTTTCCTAGAATGTCTTTATGTCTGACCAGATGAAAGATTTAAAGTAGGTAGGATCTTTTCATATGTTTACGTGGTGGGTGTATACAGATGCAGGGTGCTCCTTCAACGTGAACAGCGGAGTGCTGCCGTCTCCCGAGCCGCTCTTCCTGCTGCCCTCGGGCTCCCTGGACGTGAACGGCTACCTGCTGCCCGACAGCTTGGGCAACATCGAGTTGGCCCCCGGCGATAAGGTCAGCCCACCATAACAACGCATTTTATTCTTCACCCATTTGGTACGCAAATAATTGTAGAATATTGAAGAATATTTTATTCCATTTTAAATTATAAAATCCTGGTTTTGTACTATCTGGATTCAACATTCAATGTTACACATCCACATAAGATTTTAACAATGGCTCAATTACACATCTTACGTGGTACAAACTATTCTTCAAAGTATCAGAAATGTGTAGTTTCCAGAAGTCAAATGTACTAGATCGTATTGGATTCCTTATTTGTATTTTGCGATTATTGATTTTGGGATTAGAATTCGAAAACCGAATTAACATGCTTTATTATTGTGGAGATAAAGAGAATAAATAAGAAACAGTAAAGTCACAATTAAATTAGCCCAATATTTCACTTACAAAAATACAGGATACTTTTTCTTCGCCTACTGCATGATAAGGAAGTTACAAAAATATATTCTTTATCAAAATTGGAACTACTACATCTGTCGAGAAAGCACCATACGTAAGTACAAAACGTAGAAATGACGTACGTGCACGTGTACGTAAGTACAAACGATAGAAAGATTATGGTAGCTGTGCTATAAACAATTCAAGAAAAACAATACATTTCCTTAGAACTACAAGAATACATGAATTTGTTTTTTCTAACTGCGTCATAAGAAAATCGTACACAGAGGCTCACTTCAATATTCGGTTACGCCTTATTTAAAAGATTTTTAATGTTTGCAAAAGAAGCGGGGCAAAAAACAATAAAACGGATATGTGCAATCAATAGTATCATGTTTATTGCAAAAAATCAAAATTATTTAACTTTACATATAAATGTTACATTTTGGAAAAAATAGAAAGAATAATACATGTCACTTTCATATTGGTAATTTACAACATAATTATATAAACAATACTGACTACAGAACTAACATTTACAAACAAAAATAATTTTAATACTTAGTGGGGTAACCTTTACGATTAATAACCTCTCGTAAACGTTGGGGCATATTAAACACAATTTTCTTAGTTTCTTCAGGCCTTAAATTTTCCCATTCCTCTTTCAATTGTCTCTTCAGCTCTTCTTTTGAAGAAATTAGGGTTTTGCTGACTTTCTTGTCAAGAATTTTCCAAATGTTCACAATAGGGTTTAGGTCTGGAGATTGAGGAGGAGTACCCAAAACCTTTCAACAGTTGTAAACATTCTCTTACAGTACGCGCTTTGTGTTTGGGGTCATTGTCCTCATAAAAATGAAACGTCTGCCTTAATCCCAAATTTTCGGCACTTTTGTGCAAATTTTGCCTTAGTATTGTCAGGTAGTATTTCTTATTCATTGGGGCCTCAATAAAAGTCATTTGACTCATACAAGCTCCTGAGATGCACTCCCATACCACGAAGTTAGCCCACTGTGCTTTACTATAGACTGCAGAGTTTTTTGTCGTGTTCTGTATTCATTTTACGCCACACAGGAACTCTTGTATCTGACTTCATAAGATTGAATTTGCTTTCATCAGCCAATATCACAACTCACCACCACTCTATTGCCTTCTAAGCGTACTTTTTGGCAAATTCCAGTCGTTTCCTTCTATTGACTTTGCTTACGTATTGTTTCCTTCGAGCTACTCGTCCGTTATATCCCGCACATCTTAATACTCTCCACACAGTTTCAGAATGAACTGTGCGGAGAGTATTACTCCAACCTCAGCCACAATATTTGGAGCACTCAGACTTTTTCATTTGTTGGATGATAGACCGCCTTTCTCTCTCTGCGAGCTTCCTTGATTGACCTGTCTGCCTCTTGGAATCGATTCTATCCTCGTTGAGGGCAGTTAACTGAGAGTAGAGGGCAGTTAAACGGCGAACCGACGTTTCTATGCTCCTAATAACGGAAATTTGTATTGAAATTAGCGCCCACCAACAGTGACCGAATTATAAAGTGGAGTGATTATTAGACGCTTTGAAGAAACCCGGAGAATATTTCTCGCTTTGTTCATTAAAATTTGTAAATAGTTTGAAAATTTGCAGAGGAACTACTGAGTGTCAAATATTTAATTTTTCATTTCATGCGCAGACTTCTGAAAAAATGCACAGCAAATATGGACAAGGTTGCTGACTGACCTAATTTTTAAGTGAGCCTCTGAATGTGCAAAAGAGCAGCCTAAATCCATTCAGTCTTATGTTCTCTCATGAACATAAGGGCTAACAGAATGAGGGTTCTAGAGCGGCATTTGTTCGCAGATCCTGGTGGCGTGCCCCGGCAAGAAGGTGGGGTCGTTCGGCGCCGAATGGGTGATCGCCGTGCGTGCGAAAACCGGCACCCACCTTCTCCGTGGGGTCCTCGTTCTGCTGAATCCTGTCGCAATGGCGTTGCTCGCAGCCACCCCACGAAGGTTTACACACTATTGATCTCTATCGGTATCAACGGGCGTCTACCTGCGGCCAGAACGGCGCCGGGTCGCGTGGCGGAGGATTCCGGCCACAACCACGCGCCGCGGCTTCCTCGATGCTCATCTGAGGTGCGTGCGGGGCCGGGGGCGGTTGGGGAGGTACTGGCGGAGGCAGGTGGCCAGAGACCAGTAGCGTCAGCTAGTGTCGCGCGCCTTGTAGCGATGCCAAGGCCGTTGTGCCCTGAGGGCAGCGAGCAGTAGGGGTGTGGTGGTTTTGTGGTTAAGCAGGGCGTGGTGTCAGGAGCACGCCTTGGGGGCGTGCCGGAGGCTGGCCTAGGGGAGTACGGAGCTGGGACGGGTAGGCTCGAGGCCGGTCGGGGCTCAAGAACGAAGCGCGGGAGAGGAGCGGCGGGCAGTGCTGGGACGTGCCGGAGGCGGGGTCGGCTATGGAAGACAGCTGGCCGGTGCCAGAGCCCGAGACTGGGAGAGCGAGCTTGCGCGGCAGAGCTGAGGCATGATGGTGGCGGGGGGCTGTGGCTGGAGCAGGACCGTGATTGGGACGGGGCGGCGTTGGGTGGTTTATTACAGGTTGTCGTAGAGGGTCCCGGGGCCAGAGCCCGCCGGCCCGGCTGGGCCGGGCGCCGGCGGAGGAGCGCGAACAGAAGTAGCCTGGGCGAGCGCAGACTGCGCCTCGCGCGCCGTCGCCTGCGTGGCGGAGATCGGGCACAACACGTCGCGCGGCTTCGTCGTGCTCATCGAGGTGCGTGCGGGGGCGAAGGGCAGGTCTAGGGGAAGACATTGAGGCGGAAACGAGCCCGGGACGAGGCGGGGGCGTAGCAAGAGCGAGGCCAGCACCATGGCCAAGGCTGGGAGCGGCGAGCGGGCGGAGCCAAAGCGTTGTGGAGAGCTGGGCTTGAGATGGGGGCAGGGCCTAGCGGCTGGGCCCGGGCCGGGCCAGGGCAGGCGCACATGCAAACCGCAAGGCGCAAAACAACGCTACGTGTCAACATAGCGTGCATTCCTCGGAAACGATGCCTCCCTGAGAGAATGCCCAAAGGCAATGAAAGTTGAATTCCAGAGAACTATTTTAACTTTTGAAAAAATTATTTAAGAAGTTCTGGTTTTGGACATAGCAATTATTTTGAGAAAAATCGTTATAACCCTTCTATTAAATTTTTGAGTTTGCTGCTATTCTCGTTTCTAAATCTATTCAGAACGGCCCGTTTCATCCGGAAAGAGATCCAGGTACTAATAAATGTTTATGTTTGCATTTTAGGTTCCTTCCAGGATAACACTCATTATTTTTATGTGCCCATGTGTTTATGCTAAAACCCTTCAAAGACATCTCATGTTGAAGAAGGATTACACAAAAACTTTGTCTTAATTTTTATATTTACAATAGATAGAAACTTCTATTTCAATACCTCCTCATTTTATCGATACATAGCTTCAAGTTCTTGTTCCATGACTGACATAATATATTATTTTGCAGTATTAGAGTTGATAACGATGATTGTGATTTATTATTATTATAACTATTATTATCATCATCCTCATCATTTATTCAATGTCTGATTCTTCTATAACAGAAAGATCTCACTAGTTGCTGGTTCGCAAATCTCTCATTTAAATCCATATCGTTAAATCTCTCAGAAAAATTATTATTGTCCGGCCCTGGTAACGAGTCCTAAGATAAATCCTATTCCTATAGATAGTAAATTTCTTCCTTTAACACGTGGAGTAGCTAGATATCCATGTTTCGTGAGTCATAGAAATCTTTCTGTGTCTCTTTATTCTGTGCTCGGCGCTAGCAGATTTGTTCCGAAGTTGATATTCACCAATTCATCAGAATGAATGTGAGGCTTTAGAAGTTTCAAACGAATACTTTGATTTTTTAAGAGTACATTATATGAAGGTTCAAAAACACATAAACATTTTAAAATAAACATAAAATGTCGATAAAGGCTATTGTAAAACATATGGTCTTTGAAAAAAGGAATGTACAATTTTTTTTTTGAAAAAAACGAGTAGATTTCGCGTAATTCGTGCTTAAAATTAATGAAATTTTCAAATAAAATTCTCAAAAACCGCTCAAGATTTTTTCTTTACAATTTCTCCTCATATGTATCAAGAGAAGGTAAAAAATATGGTTCTAGTCCCATTTTCGCCGTACTCTATTTTCAACAATTGCAAAAAGTGATCATTTCAAGATATCGATTTTTACGTTAAACATAGTCTGTTCTAAAGAAAATAGCTCTTTAAAAGAGGCAATGTACAATTTTTTGAAACGTATTTTTGGTGACAAAATTTCAACACGAGCTGTACAGCTAGGTCGACTTTAGCCTGAACGTGAATTCTAGCGGCCGGCTGCTCTGATCTGTAGTTTTCCGTGGTTTCTCCTTTCAATACCAAATGAACAATTCCCTAACAAAACGGGCCACGGAGAGTGCTCAATCTTCTTTCCACTATCTTGCCTGTCCTTTCCCCTTACACAAACACATACACTTATATTTACATGCACTTCCCTATCAAGGAGACCGACACGCTAGTAAATTCGTAAAGAGCGCTAACTTCCCGTGTACCCTTCACGTGAAGGGAGCAATGGGCAGGGGAGTCTCTTAGTAAGAGTTGTCACGCGCGGGGGCGCAGGCGTGCTTCCTGGAATCGACGCTGGAGGCGCTGTACGCGGCGTCCATCGTGAG
>BOPP01000399.1:303393-393463 GCA_017312745.1 Gryllus bimaculatus
GACAGTGGTCGTGTTTATTAAATTATAATTGCCATTTAACTGTATAAAACTTAAGAAATAATAAAAAAAATACATTTTTGTTGACACATTGAGTTAGATAAAAAAATAAATGCCTTTATCGACGCAAAGTCGGAGTTCGAAGAAGAAAGTAGTAATGAGAGATCGATACTTTTCAAGATATACTGGTAGTACGTTTTAGAAACTAAAAAGATTGATTGAAACAATTTGAAAAGAGGGGAATTCGACTGTTTATTCCATTTTCCATTACTAATACGATCTTGGAGATTAACCGTTGCCCATCTCACACCCAACGTACAGCACTAAAAAAAAAAGAGAAGACTGGAAACTGAGTTCTGTTACTAAACCAATGTCAAGCGCTGTGATTTGTTGATGACTTCCTCACTAAAAACAATGTTCCCCGTTTTCTTCGAAAGGAAGCCTCATGTAGAATGAACCATTTCCTCCTTTGTCCCCAGTCTTTGGTCACTGATTCAATATGAGAAAGATAATTGCTTTACGAGTTGTATGAACTCGTAACTAAGAAGAATTGAGGGATATAGCGTCTTTTTCTATAGACGCAAAGTTTGTTGAGGGATATTGGATGGAGTTCGCTAGAGAATGGATGCCTAAATGTAGGCCGGAAATATTAATGTGAAATTCTTATTTTAACGGTCAATTAGTAGCGACCTTAGGATATTGGAAGTTTGGCGAAACCTTGTGGAAGGTACTCCAGCAAATTAATCGGTGGTGCTCAAGTAAGAAACAAGGTATCAGCGCAAGAAAAGAATGTAACATTTGCCGATTGATTTTGGTTATGCGAATTCTTAACAGTCACGGTAGATTCTTAACAGTCACGTTGGTTTAGGAGAACATGCAATTAACTGATATGTTAATTTATTATGACAAGTTTTATTTATTATGGTCTTTTCTTTCAAAAATATAAAATCGACAACGAAAACACATTAAGCGCAAAACTTGGATGTCAAAAAATTCGAAGCCCGACGAATTGTTCTGCAGGGAACTCGCAAATGGCGGAGGAGACCGGTCTTCCTGCGTGGCGGCGCGGCGGGCAGAGGTCTGGTGATGCATTTCCGTGAGATTCCCCGCGTTGAAGCTCCACCGCTGACGCACTTCGGAACATTTTCTCGTCCCCGCGCCCGCGGTCGCTCGCTCTGAACTCCGTGACGTCACTGCACTTCGGACTAGGCTGCACCAGCAACGGGCAGCGTCGCGACACTGCGGCTTGGTCGAATTTCAACGAGACACTTCCGCTTCAGATCAGGCATACACTATATGATTAAAAGTATCCGTACACTTCCAAAATGGTGTTATGGTGTGGTCGTGTTTTTCATGGAGGGGGCTTGCACCCCTTGTTGTTTTGTGTGGCACTATCACGGCACAAGCCTTGATGTTTTACACACCTTCTTGCTTCCCACTGTTGAAGAGCAATTCGGAGATGGCGATTGCATATTTCTACACAATCGAGAACCTGTTCGTACTGCACGGCCTATGGCGGAGTTATTGTTGCACGACAATAACATCTCTGTAATGGACTGGCCTGCACAGAGTCCTGACTTGAATCCCATCGAACACCTCTGTGATGTTTGATGTTTTGGAACGTCGACTTCGTGCCAGGCCTCCCCGACCTACATCGATACCTCTCCTCAGAGCAGCACTCCGTGAAGACGGACTGCTATTCCCCATGAAATCTTCCAGCACCTGACTGAAAGTATGCCTACGAGAGTGGAAGCTGTCATCAAGGCTGAGGGAGGGTCAACTCCTCATTGAATTCCAACATTACCGATGGAGGACGCCACGAACTAGAAACCCCGGGTCCGAATACTTTTGATCACATAGGGTAGTTCCTTATTTAGGGCCGGTTTCAGCAACAGTCGTGTAAAGTTAAGAGTAGTTGCCCGAGAGTAAGCATTACTCTACGATAGTTACTCTCGAGTACAATATTAACGTTTCACCACGCTTGTGTTATTTTACTCTAGAGCACATATTCTATTTACTACGCGAATCAGTAAGCCGCGAAATTTTTTAGAGCGATTCCAGAGGCTGTGAGTGAGAATGACGCTGTGATCCAATGAGGACCAACGCGAACTTCTGGTTAATTCCTTATATTCTATCATTTGAGTTTCGGAGTTCTTGGCGACGTCTTGGCATTATAATTTTGTGGACCGTTATAGTAATTATAGCATAGTTTATTTCATAGTTTTTGCATCTTTGTTTCTTAATAAATAGTATTTGCTCTTCTCTTCGGGGGATTTGCTATTTTTTGTTAGCAATGCAGAAAAATTAAATCTGCAGTTCATTTATCGATGCAAATAAATTCCCAAAAATTCGGGAACGAAAATGTTTAGTTTTTCAAACGTTGCTAATCTTGCGCTTTTTTTTAAATTTTATCGTTATTATTAATTATTTCGTTTGATTTATTTTTAAACTTTCGTTCATCTTTCAACTATTGATAGTTAAAATGTTGGGAAGTGATTCTGGAACTCAACAAAACGTGCGCAGATGATCTCTCCCAGTCGTCACATTCAACTTTTACTGTTGTTTACTAAATAAATAAATCAATATTTCTTAGTACTTTTAGTCCTTGTTATTATTTTTTCCTTTTGTTATCGCGTTCTTACTACCATTATTTCGTATCCACATCGGTGAAAAAGAAATTTACAAGTCCTGTACAGTTGCGAATGTAGTTTTTGATGAAGTTAACAGCTGATTTGGTTAAACATAACCTCGTGACAAAATATCGATCGTCATAATTGGAACCAATCCTTTCTCTCCCGCACCCTCTGTCTTCGCACTAGTGGATCATATTCCGAATCATCGCTGGAATCGCCTGCAAATACTATCATTCGTTATCGTCGAACCATAACAACACTTGGGAGGCACACGCACGTTGAAAATTGAGCTTACTCCGCACTTTACCCGATGGATTTTGGCCTGTAAGGGACTGTTTCACCAAACAAGGAGTAAGAGTTCACTCTCATGTTTACTCGAGATTAACTTCTTGGAGCGTTTCACTAACACCTTACTTCAAGTGTAAATCACTTGCAAGAGATTAAATTCGAGAGAAGCTTTACATGGCGAAAATCCTTCGAGTAAAGTACGAAGTAAGCTCAGTTTTCAACGTGCGTATGCTTCGAAGTTTTATAATAGCTCAACGATTGCCATTGCTGGTATTTGAAGATGGGTGCGAGAGATAATGGATTGGTTTTCCAATTCTCACGATCGAGATTTTGTCACGAGGTAATGTTTTACAAAATCAGCTCTTCTATTTGGAAGAACTGAAGCTGAATTTTTGGAAACAAATATTTTGCATACTAATTACGAAACTAAAAAAAAAAATACAAGTAGAATCATTTCGTAAACATTTTTTTCTGAATTGTACGTACCTTAAAATTACAACCAGTTCACAGTCCAGATGAAAACATGATACATCTATTAAAATAATTTAAAAAGTGTAACAACGTATTTTTTTTATGAAGTACGATGTTAACTTCACCTCGTTCTTTATAAACTGTGGAGGACTTGTAAAATTTCTTTTCATCAATGTGGATACGAAATAAACACAGTAAGTATACTATAACAAAAGCAAAAATAATAACTACAAGGACTGAAAGTACTAAGAAATAAAGATACAAAACCTAAGAAATAAACTACGCTAACACAAACCACCAAGACGCCTCTAAAAACTGAAATGAAATGAATGCTGGAATATAAGGAAGTAACCAGAGGTTCACGTTAACAGCGACACTCTCGCTTATGGCCTCTTGATTCGCTGTTGTGTATGAAAAATTGCGCGTTCAGTTGGTTCTCAGAGTAGACAGTGAAGTATGTACTAAAGACTAAAATAACGTAACTATGGAGTAACTTCTAACATTACTATATGGTAAGAAGTGTGGCGAAACGCTTACATTCTACTGAAGAGTAACTATCGTAGAGTAGTGCTTACTCTCGGGTAACTACTCTTAACTTTATTCAGCTGTTGGTTAAACCGGGCCCGTAAGTTACTCTCGTGTAAGAGATTTACACTCAAGAAAAGTGTTGGTGAAACGCTCCAAGAAATTACTCTTGGGTAAACATGATTTACTCCAGAGTAAACTATTACTCTTTGTGTAGTGAAAGCAGCCCTTCGTGGTAAAATCCCTGGGAGGTATACCATCCCATGCACTTGTGCTTTACCAAAGGGGTGAAGTTAAGCCCACCGCGTGGACACATGACGATAGCTCTTTTCCTCATCCCCGCAGGTGAACAAGTCGTCGAGATAATGCCCCGATATTCCGGGACGTATCCATAACGTGGGGGAAGGGCGTCCCGTGTACATTTTTTTACTAATTTTCATCTCTAGAAAATTTTGAAACGAGTTTTTTTATTGGTGCGAAGACTGTTTTTATCGTTTTTTTTTTTTTTTTTTTTTTTTGTTTTTTGTTGTTTTTTCGCAAAATATTTTTTTCTCGTCCGAAGATACTACTTTTAATATTTGATCCACGGTTTAATATGTGGTAATAATAAAAGTATGTAAACAAAAGTATATCAATACAATTTGTGTAATCAACTCATTGTTATAGAATATGTTGCTATTTTATTACATTTTCAAACAAATTTATGAATGAAAAATAATAAATGTATAGATAATAATAACATATCTACCACAATCAAAAATTCTTAAAATAAAATTTACCAAATAAGCAAGCATGTATTATACGTTTTGTAAGTTATTTACAAACAATGAAATTCGATTCCATTGTCACCCCATTTGATGGTAATCGTAATGTGACGAAAGGCAAACCCATTCAACATCTAAAATTTTAGGCAAAAACTTGCGTTTGCAATTCTCATGAATCACTTATAGTGTAATAGATTTTAAGACATTTTTTAATCCAGTGAATTGTTTGTAAAAATAATCCTGATTGTATTTGTATTAAGCCATTATAAGTCCCCTAAAGGGCAATTGGCCTTGATGCCGTTAGATCCCGGGATTGCTAGTAGGTCACCCAACCAGGAACCCTTGATGTCTCGAATTGGCTTAACCTTCGGGACCGCTTAACGAATTTGACTAGCAACGCCGGTTTCGCGGTCGAGGCCTTTCAGTAGAACCACTCCAGCATTCACCTGATTGACCGAGGGAAACCACGAAAACCCCGCTGAGGATGGCCGGCACGGGGATTGAATTCGGGACTCGCGAAGACAGCGCACTACGCCCTGGGCCACTTCGCTCGGTACCCTGACAGTACACACGTGGATTAAAGTTTAAGTTAATAAATGGTACTGAAGAATGGTTTGCACACGACATGAATATAAACTTATTCTGCAATAAATGTAAGTTATCTGGTAAACAAGGACAACTTACGTTAAATGGATAAATAATTGTATAAAGAATCAAATCTAGGCACAAAGGATATTTAAATAAGATTTTTTTAAATTTAATTTAATTGTTGCATCTAGATTGATGCAAAGCATCTGCAAGTCTCTGGGGGCCATTGAGCGCTTTTCGCTTGGGAGTAATCCTCCATTAACTGTATATCATTATAGTCACGTCACGTCGCAGTTGTCAAGAGGACCGCCAGGTAGCATCTCCGCGTACGCGCCTCCTGCGTCATTACCCAGCGGCCAGAATTCGAAAGGAATTACGATAGAGATAGAGTTTAAGACACTTCACAGGGGTTGGACTAGCCCTTGTGAAGCAGCCAAGCTCGTTTTGTTGGAACAACATTATTTATTTACAAATTTATTTCTTGGTACAGAAATTATTTTTATTGAGGATTGAACGATCAACCTTCACAGTATCACAGGTTTATGACATTCATACAAAATCACAACCACCATCACAAACAATAGATTTTCACTTAATTCATTTACAGGACATACCTTATCTAATACAGTGAGAGTACTACAGAAGCTTGGTAGTATCCATTTTCAGCTGTGGTATATCTTTGAGACAAATGAATGCTGTGTACTTCCTCTTCTCCAAAATTGTAGTCAGCAAAGGACTGCAAATATTGCATTCAGATAAATTAAGAGACAAAACAATTCCAAACTTCATACCAATTCCAAGAATATAAGAAAAATTAAAGAAACCAACTCATATTTTCAAAGAAGTATTATAATGTACACATTGGCTTCATAGAAAGGTAAAAATAAAAAGGTTTAAAACGGGACACAAAATAACATAGTCATGAACAACAATGTTGTATTTTTAACTAAAGATAAAAAAACAAACATCATAAAATAGGTTTTGCAGAAAAATACTCTCAATAAAAAGGAGAGGAAAACACCTGGAACATATAAAATGGAACTCCCCAAATATGCCAAAAGGAAATTCAACTTATAATAAAGTTTACATATATCATATTAATAATAACAGTAAAAAATTGCAAATAATATCCGAAGCCTTCAATAATTATACTGATAACAGTTTCCTATTACATTCAAGTTCCAAAGTAATACCTTCAATGCTATTATGAAAAAACAAAAAAGTGAGGTGAATTTCAGAAAGGTAGCAGTAAAAAAGATGTCGCCATCACAATATAAGGGTTTCTGACAGTCACTAAAGAAAAGAAAATGGATCCTAAGAATGCATTTAATCATACAAAGATAATATAGATAATTGAAGACCAGATTTTCATGCAGTAAAACTCTCTTAAACATGCAGTAAAAACACCAAAACAAGCAAAAACATGCAATAAAAAGTTCAAAACTTTGCAAAAATGGTGTTATGTAACATAAAAACTTCAGTTTATCCACTTATTAACTTATTTTATATTTTGAATGTGATATTTAAGGTGAATGAAATATTATGATTTTAGTGTTTTTATTATAATTAAGTTAGTCCATGTTGTTTAAACAGCCCATATTTGACATTTTAAATATTATTCACAAACAAAATTAAATTAGCATAAAAATACAAAAAGTAATTACAAAAATTGAAAAATACAAATATACCTTCAGAAATAATAAGAATCATGTTACAGAGGAAATGTTCTTAA
Organism: Gryllus bimaculatus; assembly: GCA_017312745.1. Lineage (NCBI taxonomy): Eukaryota > Metazoa > Arthropoda > Insecta > Orthoptera > Gryllidae > Gryllus > Gryllus bimaculatus. Next base: position 310,392 of record BOPP01000399.1, read on the forward strand.
TTATTGTTTGCATTATAAATTACAATTATGTATTTTTCCAAATTATTTTCTGAAAAATTGTTGTATCTTCTATCAATTAATTCACGTTTCAAATAGGAAAAATGTAAATTTTAATTAGACAATAGGCATCATGAAAGCTATAGATGCTCAGTTCATTGGGAATCAAAATGCATAATTGATGCATAATTAAATAGCATCTGGGTTTCATAGGTTACCCAAATGCACTGCTGGGTTATGTCATAAAAACTTTCTTAAATGGAACCTTTTAAAAAAATTAAAACAAGTTGATTATATAAAAATTATATATTTATGCAATAAAACTATGAATCTTGCAAGTCCATTTTCAAAATGTTCTCAAAAATGGCTCCAAAATTTGTGTTGAATTTTTTTCAGATTGAACAACACACTTATTAAAAGGATGCACATGTCATTTTTGTAGAATTTACCGAAACTTAATATATACAGGATATTCTACTCATAAAAAGATTTACACTCTATCACCTAATCTTTAGCCACTTATTCACAACAATGATTATTTTTTACTAATCATAAAGACGTTGGAACTTTATATTTCATTTTGGGATCCTGAGCTGAAATAGTTGGTACATCTTTAAGTATTTTAATCTGAATGGAATTGGCTACAATATTAAAGATGTACTTTTACTTCCTCATATACATATGTGTATACGAAGTAGTATACGTAGTTTAGAGAAAGTTCTGTAATGATGCGGAAAATTAATAACACTGTTTCAATGAAAAAAAGATTTCGGCATCCCCTGACACCAAAACAGTTTTCTTTTCAATCCATCTGCCTATCATGTGTCTGTGCACAACTCTGGCAACTAAACTATTCGAAGGGTTGTTTCCAAAATGAAGGAAAATCTGAAAAGTTATGCCAGAAATTATGTAGCATTCTGTAGCACCACCCATTCAGAGAACGCTCCGTGTTTTCAAATATTGCTAAAATTTAACATTGCACAACTACAATATTCATGCTAGAGATTTTTCACATTCTCATGCACTTTCTTGCGCAGTATAGAGAAAGTATTGTAATGCAATGGGGGAAAACGGTGGATTTTCATCAGAAAAGCTCTTATTGCTGAGCCCTGGTAACAAAAGAGCAGATAATCTTCCTGTATGCATAAAATGACTTCCTCTCACATTTTCTGTAGTCAGAAGAAAATAGTGATAGCACAAGCAAAAAGATTTTTCACATTGACAATACAGGTTTCTAGTAATTCAGACAATTTGATATTTTTCTTCCTGAAAAATAAGAAATAATTCCAAAAATTCCAGGAAGACACCTCAAAATACAAGATTTTTCTTATATTCAAATAAATTAGTTTAATTAGCAATGTTCAATTTAACTTCGATTTAATGAGCAATGTTCAATTTATTAATATGTATGCAAGATCTTATTACAATGATATTACATTGATTTGTTATTGACATACAGAGGAAATGTTGAATTTCTATGGAATTTTATAAATATTAGTTTGGGGGAAACAAAACAGAAAGAAAATCTATTAAAATATTATTCTCTGAACAAACTAAAACTTACATTACCAATGAAACTGAAATAGCTAATTATTTGAATATGTTTTTGTTGAAATAGGGCCAAAAATAGCAGGTAAAATCGAGATATATACTTCTAACAATCCTCAATATGAATATCATGTTATTATAGATTCCTTATTTCTATTCTTTTCATAAATATGAATGAAAATATTATAAACACATCAAAATACTAAGAAATCAGCTTGTATAAATGATATTCCTACAAGAGTATGTATTGCAAAATATATATCTAAACCACAAACTCATATGTTTAACTTAATTATGGAAACTGGATTTTTTTCTAATCATTGTAAATAGCTGAAGCATAAGCCATACTCAAGAATGAGGATGAGGAGTAAGCAATGAATATAGACCAATGTCATTGACTTCAAATTTTGTGAACATTTTCAAGAAAATGTTGATAATAAGATTACAAAATTTTAGAGGCAAACAACACCAGTAATGCTTATCAGTTTGGGTTTCAAATGCACAGAGACAATAACTGATACAAGTTAGCTGCAACATCTACAGTGTATTTTCGTTGAAATTTTTGTGCTTCTTCATAAATTTCATCATCTGAAAGAGCTACCAAAACTTGTGGCTGAATCACTTTGAAAATTACTACCACTTTTTCAATCCAACAAACAGTCACTCCAACTGGTTAATGGCAATATCTAGGCATCCATAGATAATATTACGTATGTATCTTTGTTTGCCATGAGTCGTTGATCCACGCAAAGTTTGTCAAAATATCTTTTCATTTTCTTCACTTATTTAGCACTTAATTTCACTTCAACTTTCCAAACTTTGAATAATACTATTGCCACATTGTTAAAATCACCATTGTGATAACGAACGGTCTCTATTCTTTGTAAGGTCCATTGAGTAAATTCTGAGCCGTTTGCAAATCCAAATCAGAACTTCGAAGGTATTTTGAAAGTCGTTTTGAAATGTAGTACCACATGGAAAACAAATTCAAACATTTCCATTAATTTTTTCAAGTTATGAGCATCATTTGCTCCAGACATTTTGGTAGAAAATGTAATTTTTGTTAAAGCTTGCAAAATATTAAAATATCCAAAACATTCAGCTATAATGACCATTTTGTAGGACAAAGTTGTTTTAATGTAAGATTGTTTTCATTTTATCTAAATCTATCACGGTTTACATGTTCCAAGAATTCATGGTACGACCAAAGAAAATTATGTCTTTCCAGGAAACAGAATAATGTCTTAACTTCAAATAACCCATTCACGGCATTAATTAAGCATAAGATTTAAATTAGGAGCAGCACAATGCACAAAGAAGGCGTCATCAACTTCATCCATTTTTTTTCTGCACACCATTGTAAATTCCATTCATAATTACTGTGCCATCATATTCATGACTACATTTAGAAAATTCAATTCTTGTTCTTTTACACCCTTGACAATACCAAAATGCAAACCTTGTGCTCATTGATCTTCAACTCTCTTAAATCCCAAAAATGATAAATTAATTTTCATTTTAACTGGCTTGCCAAATTAATTTTTCATGCTGGTAAAAAATGGGGAAATTTGACTTAATTGGTCAACTTCTTATATGTCTTACATTGTGACCACTATAATAGAAAAAATAGCACTTCAGTGGTTTTTCTTCCATGTTTATAAGATACAGTTTGAGATAAAAGATTTAGTATTTCGTTTTGAATTTGGGTACTTAGAACAGGGCCCCTAGACACGGTCTTGTCAATCCCTATGGAACTTAAGTCGCTGACAGAGGTAACCATTTAGGAAGTTTTGAAATGTGGCAGGGAGGGTAGAACAATACAGAGCCTGTAGGGTGAAGACAAGCACCTTGATCCGAAAATGTGTGTCCTATTCATACACAAATCTGAAAATGTGTGTTCTGTTCATACACAAATCTGAAAATGCGTGATCTATAGATACACCAGTGGTTTCTGAATAAATGAAAATTGCTTAAACATAAAAAAGGATAGAGAACAAAATGTTTATATCTAAAAAGTAAACAAACTTACTTGTAAAATTTCTGTAGCATCAAACGACTCTCTTGGTTTGTGCTTACGCCGAGACGTCTCCTGCTCAGAAACACCACCTTTATCTTCTCTAAATAATGTATTCATCAATGTTACATGCAATTTTACAGAATCATACTGCTTTTCCATTAAACCATCAGCTGAAAAAATATAGTTGCATTAATTGACAGGTTTGATCAGATGTTCAATAACAATGCAAACTTAATTACCATGATTAGCAAAGAAATCAACAACTCCATCAGCTAAATCTTGGAGAATTTGGGTTCCATCAGTAACTTCAACTTTGCCATATAACACATCCACTTCACGAGGATCATCATTCATATATTCAACACCACACATTCGAAGCCTTAGAGGTTTACTACCAAGAATGGGTCTGAAACATTAAATTGATGCATGTTCATTTTTGCCCTATTTTAACATAGCAACTTTCTCTTCCTCTGCTTAAAATATTTTGAAAAATTAATGAAACAAAAATGTTTTCCAAAACATAAATCTTTCGGTTTTGCTGTAAAGTATAGAACAAGTGTGTGTCAAAATAACAACTGAAGGACCCTAACCAAACTATGAGACCTCCAATATCATTAAAATATTTAACATCGATAATTAAAGTCAATACAAAAAAAAATCCTAGACTTGCAAATAAAAAAATATGTAATATAAAATTATAAATGCAATTGTAATATTAATAGGGATGGGCTGAAGCATAACATATGGTACTAAGCCATCATCAGAGGAGTTCGAGGGCACAAATGAAAGCTAGGAAAGTGGTTCAATCTTTAATACTCATTCTCACAACCTTAGGGGAGAGAAGAAAAGCTCTCCTAACAGTTTTTGGTAGTTTTTATTTAGCAGGGGCAGGAGGTGAGTTGGTATTTATTAGCAATCCAAAATATATCATTTGTATGATGGACTGTGGCACAGGAGGGTTGCTGAGGTATTGGAGAGAGACTGGATGAGGCATGGGGAGGGGCACATCAAGGTGGAGTAGAATAGAGTGGAGCGGGGTGGGGTGGGGCTGATTTTTAAATAAAATAATTTCCATTTTACATTATAGATAGAATTATTTTCTTGTCAAATTAATGACCGATAATTAACTACTCAGGCAAAGCATGTTCCTTCACTTATGCCTTATTTGCTGTATGTTGCTTTGATACTTTCTACTGTTTACGCAATACCGAGGAAGTTTTGTAATGATGCGGGAAAAACAGTGTATTTCCGACACTAAAACTCTTATTGCCGAGCTTTGGAATTCGCAGAGATTCCAAACTTCGTAATTATATCGTTCCTGGCAAACTCGTTTTATTGATGATTGATTGTACGTGATTCCGGGCGCGTCAACGGATACGGTTATTAGCCCCATAAGTGTAGTGCATGGTTTTCCTCGGGAGGAACCGGTGATCTTCCCCCGCTGAATGGTGAGATACGACGCCGACCTACCATCGGATATCCCGGATATCGGTTATCCCCAATCAGATATCTCTTACCAGCGGGGCACCTTCCCGGCCGGGACAAGCTCTTAACTCCCGACCGGTCTTCCGGCATGTGTTGTAGGGTAGAACTTGTGACTGTAAGGATGTGTAGTAACGGGTGAGGATAGGACAAGGAAGATCAAGTAAAAATTACGCGCGGTCCGTGGCCCGTTTGTTAGGGTACTGTTCCAGCATTCACCTGGTGTTAATCGGAGAAACCAGGGAAAACTACCGATCAGAGCAGCCGGCAGCCAGATTTCTCCTCCAGTCTGACAAGCTAGTGTCGAAAATCCCGCCACCGTCAGGGCACGAACCTAGGACCTCACGGTCAGGGCATCAGTTGATTCCCTTGAGCCACCTCTCCCGGTAAACAAATTGTTTTAAAATTCATACTTTTTCCTTGTAAGGAAAAGGTGGATACATTCAGTTGCTAAATAAATAAATTAAAAAAAAAAAAGCCCTCTAGCACGTGGTGTAGGCAGAATCCATGTTTTGTGCATCCTTCATACCGAAAAATCGCTTGACGGCAAAACGTCTGTCCGTTTGTGCACAACGCTAGAGCAAAAACCGTTCAGCTGATTTTTGTCCAAAATCGACATTCCCAAATTGTTCTAGCTGATGTCGCAGCTCGTGGTATTTGAAATCGGTATTTTAATTTTGGGGCTTACTTTACATGAAGCCTCTGAAACATTTTCCAAATTATAAAAAAAAAGGTTCTATCGTTTTTTATTACATTTTGTTGTTGAATTACGAAAGGGACGTTTAAGAGAATGGTTCAGGTCTCATTTTCCTTCACGTCCGCCATTTTTCGAAAATTGGAAGAAACAAATTAAAACTTCATAACAGGAAAACTCTTTAAAAAAGGTCATGTACAATTTTTTTGGAAAACTAGTAGATTTTGGGTAATTTGCAATAGAAATGTACGATTTTTTCTCTCAAAATCCACTCCAAATTTCTTCTTTAAATTTTCTTCACTTATGTAATAAAAAACGGTAAAGAATACGGTGCTAAACCCATTTTTCGAGTATCGAGCGGATTTTTGAAAATAAAAAAAAATTAAAACTACAAAATTGAAGATAGAGATTTTTGCCTTCAACAAAGTCTGTAGTATAAAATTAGCTCTTTAAAAAATGTCATATACAATTTTTTTAACACGAGTAGTTTTTGCGTATTTTGAGATTGAAATTTACAAAAAAAAATCTCAAAAACCTCTCCTATTTTTTTAAAATTTTCTTCACATATGTAATAAGGAATGGTAAAAAATATAGTGCGAGTCCTTATTTTCGGGTATTGCTCGTTTGTTTCGAAAATTACAAAAAACCTTTCAAAACTACAAAATTGAAGATAGAGATGTTTGCACCGGCCAAACTCTATGGTACACAATAAGCTATTTAAAAAAGGGTATGTACAATTTTTTATAAAATGGTATGGTACTTTTTGCAAAATTTCTCCTTGAAATTAAAGAAATATATACAGGTTTGACACCAACTACGGCCCGCGAGAAAAATTGAATGAATGATATGAAAAATAATTTAATTTCACTTATATTTACTATTGGAAATGGCAATATTACTTTTATTTTTTACTCAATTTGTATTATCAATGTATTGATGTATTCCTTTTTAAGCAATCAGTAAAGGTTTTTAGAAATTTCACACGAATGTTGCATCGATATTTGAGAAGTTAACTGTTGTCGAAAGTCGAGATGTTGGAGGTGATAAGACACACCTGTTTTATTTAGTCCAGGTGGTGGTGGTGGTGGTGGTGGTGGAACTTCTAGGCCGCGAGCCAGTACTTCCGTTTGCGATGAATTGCGCGGCAGTTTTTTTAATATATAAATTACTTCTCTTTATAAATTACTGAGGCAGATACAAAAATTCTGAAAGTAGATCTGGATCCAGATGCAAATTGTATTCGAGAAACAGTATGTTTTGTTCATGTTATAGAAAAAGGTATATTTTTTTGGTAGATCAGTGTTATCAGTATTTCCTCTTGCCCATCAGAAGTTAACAAGGGACAAAACAGGTTGACATCACAATGTGCAGGTGGCACATTGCATCACTTTAGGGCTGAAAGCCTCACTTCAAAACTGTTTTTTTATGACGTTTTGTCGCAAAAACCAGAGATTCTTCTCGAGCGCCATTGCTCTGATCCACTAGCCAGCGCGATTGAGTGGGAGCGCGTGCGTCGTAATAGCGTCGCGCGGGCAGTTCTCGGGGAATCGGGAGCACGATGCGCCGCGATCGCACAGCTGTTGAGTAGACACCCTGTACGAGGTAAATTATGTTGCACAATGGAACTTACTCTATTACTGCTTCTTGACACATATGCAAAACTTCTGCTGCACTTTTGCGCTCCTCATTGTCAGCCAGCACCATGGTGCCTAGGGTTAAATGAAGTTTCTCAGGAGACTGGAAAATTGAAGAGTCTAAACCACGACCTCTGCAATTTTCTAGAACTTTTTCCTAAAAATAAAGCATTAAGTAAATTAATCATGTGACTTCTTAAGAACACAAATCAATAGGTTATTTATTTGGTCGCATCTACAGTTTCCTTTCTTTTTATGGCGCAACAGCGCTCACAGTTTTGCCAGTGACCTATCTTCTGAGGAGACTACTACGTGGAGACTTATATCTATTCTTTGATTGAAACTTCCGTCCTTTCGAGGCTATCAGCTGAAAAGAGACGAGGATACTGTCATTCAATCCAGAGCTTCAATGCCAAAAATTGAAGTCGTAAAGAAGCTCGCGATTGGCTGATAGTGTCCCCTTCTCCTGCCAGTTCGTGACATTGAAATGACTTACTGTTTAAATCGAAGTATAGATCTAGATCAGCTCGGTTCTAAGGATGGGGGATGCGACGGGGTAGGAAAGAACAGATCACGCGCGATCACGTCATTCGGTTCCTAGATTTTCTCTGTGTAACTAACTTAAGCCATCTAACCAGCAAACAGTATGTTCTCAGTCCCTCCAGATTTGCAGCAATTATCTCCAGAATTTTATTTGCTTGCATGCGACAATATAGTTTTACGTCTTTCTGCAAGAATAGGCCCACTCCTAAATGCGCTATGAAACTGTATGCTTGGTATGAGGGAAGCAATGCCATATTTTATACACTCTTTCAAATTGGGGTTGGTGCAAGATGGAATGATTGAAAAAAAAATGGATGCACAGTAGCCGAGTGGTTATGTGCAGAATCTACTTGCGAGCACACAGTGGAAGAGACCCGAATATCAGGAACACGGGCTGGTTGGGTATTGTGATGATTTATTACAAGGTGTATATGAAAGTAAACAAATTTGTATAGAATATAAGCACATCAATGAGGGACATAAGAGAAGCATTTGATAAAGTGATAATAAAAATGCAAGCGAAGGGCAGTGTAATTAATATGGAGAAAAATAGAGGAATTAGGGGTAAATAAAAGTCAACGTTTTGGGGGGAGGACGTCTTCGTAAAACTATAACATTGAAGATAGAGATTTTTTTTCCTTAAGGAAATCTGTTCCTTAAAGACGAATCTTTAAAAGAGTTCATGTTCCATTTTTTCGAAAATATGAGAACTTTCAGAGTTATTTTCGTGTAATTTTACGCGAAATATGGGTATTTTTTTTCCTCAAAAACCGCTCCAAATTTTTTCTCCAATATTCTCCTGTTATGTAATGAAGAACAATAAAAAAATGTGTGGTATGCTAGCCCCATTTTAGGCTATCGCCCGTTTTTTTAGAAAATGCTAAAAAGTGAACATTTGAGAACTACAAAATTGGAGATTGTGATTTTAGATTTAAACAAAGTATGTTGTAAAAAATCAGCTCTTTAAAAAAAGGTTATGTACACTTTTTTGAAAAAAACGATTCAATTTCGCTTAATGCGTGTCTGAAATTTATGCAATTTATAAAAAAAAAATTCTCAAAACCTGCACGAATTTTTTTCAATAAATTTTCTCCTCGTATGTAATACCGTACGGCAAATACATTAATATAAACTTGTGGTGCTGTAGAATGACACAGACTTTCTCGCATTAGTTTTCGAATCTCTCTAGTTTTGACTAGCTTTTGGATTGTCAGATTCTCTTCCCAGCTGTAATTTTTTTGTCACCAAGGGGACATTTTCTCACTATTTCTCAATTTTTCGGCTGCCTAACGATAGAACTGAAACCATCATTCTCATATTAAAATTATAGAAGTACAAATCCCATATCCCATCTGTGTGGCCGAGGTGGTTAATTGGGGGTACGGACTCGGCTCTTCTGAGGGAAGAGTCGCTGGTTCGAGCCTCGTTCGGGGATGATTTGTCACAATTCTCTGTTGCCGCAGAAAATTCTTGAAAATGTATGTCACGTCAAATCAATTGTATTTCTGTGCATCAATATGAACCGATTAAATAAACAAATTAATATAGATATGAAATTTAAATACAATATATACACTAACCATGGAACCGACTTAAGATTTCCTTAATGGCCGGCCAGGAGAGGTGACTCAGGGCAGCACCTAATGATATTGCAGTGCCACTGACCGGAAAGTCGAAGGTTCGAGTCCTGACAATGGAAATATTTTCGACATTAGCCAGATAGGTCGAGTTCTGTCGCTGCGTGGAGAAAAATTCTAGTGGCTGGCTGTTATGATCGGCAGCCTTTCCATGGCACTACCAAAAGGGCCACGGACCAGCGCGATATTTTCTTCCTGTTCCTTGTTCTGTCCTACCCTTTACTTATAAACACACTTAACCACACCACCAAACATGCCGGGAGCTTAGATCTCTTCCCGGCTGGGAGGGAGCGATGTTACTCAGGGAGGTAGCTGGTTGGGAAAACTCCACTAGTCGACGGTAGTTCGGTGCCGGATTCAGCCATCCAGGGGGGGGGGGATCACCTACCTTCTGACTACATTTACGGGACAACTGATATTAGCAATTGACGCCCCCGCAATCACTATCAATCAATTAATCAATCTCAGTGCGCCTGTGGATAACTGAAGCGCCTTAACCGTTCAGCCGATTTTTTCCCAAACATATTCCTGATTGAACGGAATGGACTGGAGACTTCTGGAGTTTCTATCAGATATTTTGATTGCTAAGTTTGTTTATTTTTTAACATGAATTCGGCATTTACCTTTTTATGCCTCTGCCCAAGTTTGTCCCCTAGGGCGCTTGTGTGGCATAGTAGTATGAATGCCGGCACGGTAACTGTGAGGATCTGAGTTCGGGTCTCGGGGCAGAATAAAAATTTGGTGGTTGAAAACACTTTTGCTGGTTTATGTAGTAGTATAATATCGCCAAGCATTTAGAAACAATGCGAGAAAGTATGTGCTTTGGTGACGGTAGATTTCTATTTGTTTCGTGTGTTTAGTAAGTCAGGCAAATTTGATGATGATGATGATGATGATGATGATGATGATGATGATGATGATGGCTCAAGCACTGAAAGCTACTACTGCAATAAATAATGTTGGCCAAGACAACACCTTTCATTATTTAATTTTATTTCTAATGTGGTCAGTGACATTAGCAATTTGGCTTCCTACTGCTAAAACCAATCCAAGCATACATTTTCACAAACTACACTGGAACTAAGAATTCGTCCGACAAGGGTTCCTGAGTCACATCCAGATGATGGTTGGGGAGACAGGATGGGTTAAACAAGAAGCTATCTCATGTGAGCAAGTTTCGTACTGGATATTTTGGGATATTTAGATGAAGGATATTTTGATGTTTTCCATTTCATAGAATACTAATTCATGGGAGATTTAAGACCGAAGGTCAGTGGGAAAGATGATAAGACTGTAGTATAGCAGAAAAAGCAAGACAAAAAAAAAGGATGATGTGTATCTCAACTTATAATTAGAATCCAAAAAATATTACTTTATAATTTCAAGTTTATCTGACATTAAATGCTTGGTGTTTCAGAATGTTTCACCCAATAATTAACCGGCAACTCACTAACAGGTCAAATGGTATCCAAAGAGAATATTAGATTCTGTATTTTGCATGAAGAACACTTGATAAAGTAAACTAAATAGGCTACCTGACAAAAAACTTCTTTGAATATTTTAATTTCAACCCTCAAACAGGTTTCTATTACTTCTGAAATGTCTGCAATAATTTTAAAAAAATCCTATTTCTGCTTATTGGTTTGATGTTACAATGATTACCCAGGAAAATTCTGTTGTATCCGAATTTTCTTTCTCTCTCTCTTAGATGAGCTGGACACCAAGCATAAAAAATATCTCACAATAAACATTATAACATGTATGTCACACAAAGAACTACAATCTTAAAGGCTTCGTAGACAAAGGTGGAACTGAAAATAATAAAATATAAAAAATTCTGAGACAATGACCACCCTAACACTGCACAAAGATAATCCATAGTCTCTTTTTATTTTAAACTTCAAGAGAAACTTAATAATTCAGGAAAGGGTGACTTTCATTGATGTGCTGACTAGATCCACTGAATACTATACATTTCTCCACTGTCCAGTGTTCTCCATAAATGTCTTTTGTTGCGTAACTAAGTTCATAAAGTATTTTGACATGCCAAGTTGTAATTGTATCGAAGTATATTTTTGTCTTGAAGGCACAAGAACCAAATTACATTGTTTTAGTAAATTATTCTGGATCACAATATATTTGCCACAATAATTAGTAAGTGAAAGTGTAAGTTAAAAAGCACTCATTGACAGTAATTACTCTTACTTTATTTAAGAAAATTTAAATAATTTTAATTAAAATGTTTTTCTGGACATGTCATAGACACACAAACTGCAGTACCTTAAACTCAAGAAATCCTTGCTGAATAGCCCTGCTGTTTACTGGAATTGACAGAAAGTGGGTGAATGACTGTTTCTGTCTAGAAGACATAACAATAATATTAATTCGGCGACGTGCAGCACACACACTTCTTCTATCATTTCCAATTACAACTGAAAATTTAAATAGTAGATTGTAACAAAATTTTCCAAATCACTATAAAATTTAAAAAGAAGCTTAATCAAAATTTCTTCTGGACAATATATTGAGCAAAACCTCTTACCTATGTCACCGTCTTGCCCTGGTTTGGGCACTTTCACTTGAGTTTTTGTTTCATTTTCAAGACGACGTCTGGTATTCCCTTTACTTCCAATAATACATGGAAAGTATGCCCTGCAAAAATTATCACTACAGTGAATAACATGAAGGAAATAACTCTTTATTGACCATAGGTTTTAGCCAATATTTAGATTATTTAGAGCAATATTTATTTTCCTTTATTTTAAATGTGAGGAAAATCAATCAAAGTGTAATCAAATTTAATAAGTATTTATCTGAAGATAGAGAACATCTAAGGAGAGAAATCTTAATTTCCACTTTCCTTATAAAACATTAATATAAAGTCCATACATTCCTAACTGAAATTCTTTTAACACTATTTCCTTCGGCCTTCAAACAATGAAAGAACTAGTACTCATGAAAGCGTTTCTATACAGTAAAGTAGAAAACTGAACTTAACAATGTAATGAAAGTTTTCCTGATTTTAAATAAGCATTATCAGTATATTTCTCAGTTTTTACTTTCTCGCACGTAGTAACATAAGAAGAGAAAGTATTGTAATCGTGCGCCGTAAAACGGCGAATTTTCGGCACAAAAACTCTGATCACTGGGCCCTGGTAACGAAAAAGTGGATAAATCCAGTTGCCAAATAAAGAAACAAATCATCTAAATTGATTGACAGCAAAACGTCTGTGCGTCTGTCTTCCATCCGTCCAAGTACGACGCTACCGCAAAAAAAGTTTAGCCGATTTTCTCCAAAACTGATATTCTTCAATTGTTCTGGCTGATGTCGCGATCCCTGGAATTTGAAACCGATATTTTAAATTTGGGGTTTACACGAACCTCCCCAGACTTTTTCAAAATTTAAAAAAAAATGGTTCCAATTTTTTTTATTAAATTTTGTTAATGAATAATGCGAAAGACGTTTAAAAGAACTGTGCAAGTTTCATCTTCTTTAGTTCCCGATTTTTCAAAAATTGCAATGAAAAAAATGTAAAACTTAAAAATTAAAGGTGGAGGTTTTTGTCCCAACGTCTGTTGTACAAAATAAGCTCTTTTAAAAAGGCCATGTACAATTTTTTGAAAATATGGGTAGTATTTGCATATTTTGCGCTTGAAATAATAGCAATTTTTTTCTCATAAACCACTCTACATTTTTTCTTTAAATTTTATACATTTATTTAATAAGAGACGGTAAAAAACATAATGCTAGTTCCATTTCCGGAAATTGCAAAAAAAAATTAATTACAAAATTAAAAATAAAGATTTTTGACGCGAAGTCTGTTGTACAAAATTAGCTCTTCACAAAACAAATGTGGTAAGAAATATGACGCTAGACTCATTTTCGGGTATTACTAGTCCTTTTCGAAAATTGGAAATAACATTCAAAACTACAAAATTGCAAATAGAGATTTTTGCCTCTCAAATAGTTTGTTGTACAAATTTAGCTCTTTAAAACAGGACATGTACTATGTTTTTGTAAAAGTTTGTTTGAAATCAATGAAGCATATATGGGCATCCCGTCGAACATAACGATAACATTGTAATATTGCGAGAAAGAATTTGCTGTTGTAGCACCACTAGTTCATTTCTTGTATACGTACGTATATACGGAGTAACATACGTAGTTTATAGAAAGTTACGTTACTGAGGGTTTGTTTTTCTCCGTCCAAAACGTCAGTCCGTATGTGAACACCGCTAGCACCTGAACCATACACAGAACTTTTTCCAAAATGGATATTCCCTGGTCGATCTGGCTCCACTCAAGGGGCTGCGATTTTGAAAAACTTTCTTTAAAATTTGGTGTACTTTATATGAAGCCCCTGCGACATTTTCAACTTTCTCAAAAACAGTTCAAAATTTTTTTCTTTAAATCTTTTGAAAGAATGAAGTAAAATTCACTTATATAAAGATGGTTTAGATCCGTTTTTCTCAGTTAACTTCGATTTTTTTTTTTTTTAATTTCAAAAGTCTGAAGTTTTTCCGGCGTCTTCCTACGACATAATTGAAGATCATGTTATTATTCCTTCAAGTTTAATTTTTTCTCCATTGTTAGATCTTCCATTGTCATGAAGACATTTTTGAAAATTTTGGTATGTTTCGTGCAATATGTGTAATTTTAAAAAATAACAAAAACAAGATTTTCTCAAAAACGGCTCCAAATATTTTTTTAAACTTTTGGTAAGAATGGTACTAAATGTACTCTATAAGATGACAGAAACACAATGTTGCTCTATTCTTTTGTTTTTTCAAAAATTACAAAATTGTAATTTTATTCAGCTGTCTCTCACGTTGTTAATATTTACATTAACAGTGTTTGTTTACATTATTATATTTGAGTACATGTGCTTTAGATGATGTTTTGTTAAAGGTTTTCGAAGACTCAACAGTTTTCTGTGAAAACGAGCAATTTCCGCATTTTAAGAAATGTTCGAACACCATTTTTTCAAAAACGGCTCCAATTTTTTTCTTCAAACTTTTAGTATAGAGAGTGTTAATTGCACTGTTTAAGACTGGAATTAATTTTGCTGTATTCCATTCTTTTTATTAAAAAAATTCACAAATGTAATATTTTTGAAATAGCTCTATCTATGTTGTCAATATGCATATTTCCAGCAAATTGTATACATTATTGCATTTGCAACTGGAAATGTCTTAAATGACTTCGAATGATTTTTTGATGTTTTCTGTGTAAAAGTACTTCAAATTTTGCATTTACAGTAATGCTTAAATATCATTTTCTTAAAAACAACCCCAATTTTTCAATGAAAATTGTCATTTAGGATGAAGTTTTACTCTTATTTTAATAATCTTAAAGTAATATTTTGGTTCTTCTATAAAGAATTTTGAGGATAAATGAGCAAATTTCAAGAAAACAAACTTAGGATGGTGACAAATGGCAGCGGGCAAGAGAATGTGGCATATCCACATAGCTAGCGCAGACCCAAGAAAACAAAAACCCAATACAAGAAAGTCAGTGCCATTCTGTACCATCACTAGTTTACATAATCATTAAAAGACTTTAACTTTTACATCAATTACATATTACTAAATACTACATTAAAATGTGTAGTATTTAGTAATAATTAAAACTGGCAGAGGGCAGCAATAAGTAGTTTTAAAAGAAAGAAAACTTTATTGAGAAAAATATGTTTTGCATCAGTGTCAATGCAATAGATTTTGAGGAACTAAAAGGAACTTTTTTAAGTGTATTTTAAAAAGAGCAAAAATTGCAGGTGCTCTTACAGATATCTTTTACATGATGAACATGTAACAGCATCCTTATCAGAACTCCTGTGTCCTTGCAATTTTTACCTACAGTATTCTGGTATTATAAATTTAGGTCTCTCAGTCCATATATTATCAAAGCATTTTTACATCCAATTAGATTTCCATACAATAAGTCTTCATTGTTAAAATAAGTAGTATTTCAATATAATCATTTCCTAGATTCAATTTTCTTTGATTTTGGAAGAATAGTCAAAGTTTCTCAAAAGTAAATTAAATAAAACCCTGTACACATTCTTTCCATCAGGTTTTCACACCAAAACACTAGTAATCCCATGAAAATCTATGATTTTCCAATTTTCTAATGATTTTTCAGAACACTATGCACACTGTGCAAGGACAATGAATAAACAACTTTTGTATGATACTGTTTAAATATTTGAACAAAAATAGAATACTGCAATAACATAATATTGTTTATTTATATCATATAACGGTTCTTGCATATCAAGAATATGCAATATGCTACTGTTCCATAACACAACATAAATAAAAAATGTTTAATGGCAGGGGCCATCTTCCTCAGAGCCTTGCTATCACATGATGTAATTTTTATAAGAGAATTCAGTCTGTATACATACACAGCATTAGAATAGATTGAATAACACAATCAAATATTTGCATTTTTCAGTCAATATCAAAACTGTTTCACTGTTTCTCTGGATATTTCCCGACTTCCTGGGTATCTAAACAAATAATAGATACCTGTAACTTGCCCAGAGGCTGCATAGTTTTCTTTCAATTTCTACAGGTGGAAATTATTGATATAGATGCCAACATTTTCCGTGCATCAACTTCTTTGAAAAGAATCGTTTGGGTTATCGACATCCCATAATTTTTTCCCCCTGTAATATACAGCACACAAAATTATAAAGCAAATAATTTCACACATGTCTTTCAGAAAAAAGACAAATAATATGAACAAGATATGGAAAAAATTGTTCGTTCTTTAATATATATTTTTGAAGTACAGTAGAACCCCTCTTTTACACTTTTCAAGGACCCATTAAAAAACTAAATCGCGGGAAAGTGTAAACGGATGGTAAACCTATTACGCGTAAAATAAAATACTGAAAATTTACAATCAACTTTTAGTTAATATTTTCTACTTTAAAATTCAAGAATTCTAGTAATTTTACTTACTCGCAATAACAATAAGATGAGAAACTTTGGTAATTGTGCACCTCAAAACGGAGAATTTTCGGCAGAAAAGCTTTTATTGTCGAGTCCTCGCTATGAGAAAGTGGATACATCCTGTTGTCACTTACAGTAAATTACTTCCTCTAACACGTGGTGTAGCCAGAATCCTTGTTTTGTGGGTCCTTGATACAGAATGGATTTTACAGCAAAACTATCTCTCTCCCCGTCCGTCCACGAGCAATGCAAGCGCCTAAACCGTTCAGTCGAATTTCTCTAAAATTGATTTCTCTCGATCGATCAGATTTTGCAGCGAACGATATAAATTTACTTGCAATCTAATCCATACCAAAAGTTTAAAGAAAACATTTAGAGCCGTTTTTGAGAAAATCTTGTTTTTGTAATTTTTGAAATTATACAAGTTGAACGCAAATATTGTGCGAAAACTATTTTTTAATGTACTTGACCGTAATGAAAGAAAAAATTATGGGCAACAAATTTTATTTGAAAGAAAATCTCTACCTTCCATTTTGTAGTTGTAGGAAGAAGCCCAAAACATTCAAACTTTTGAAATTTTCGAAAATTCAGAGTCAACCTGAAAAAACGGACCTATACCACATTTATAAGTGTATTTGTGTATTTTGCTCTATTCTTACAAGAAATTTAAAGAAAAAATTTGGAGAGGTTTTTGAGAAACTTTTGAAGATGTCCCAGTGCATTAATGTAAAGTACCCCCAAAAACTAAACAACGATTTCCGAAATCGCAGAGCTTCAACTCAGGCCAAATGGACAGGAATTCAATTTGGAATAAATCCTACGCATGGTTTAGGCGCTAGTGTTGTTCACATACACCAGACAGACGGACGTTTTGAAAAGAAAATAACTTTTTTAAAAAACAACACTTTTACGGTATCAGGGGACCCCAAAACGATGATTTCCGTTGAAATTCCGAAATCGATTTTCCGCAGCATTACATAACTTTCCATATACTACGTATGTTTCTCCGTATACGTATATGTACGTATACGAGAAAGTAAAAAGTAATGAAAGTTGTATATTTCACAATGGCTTCATCATTGATGATTTTTGATAATTTGAAATCTGAGGAAATCCTATAATGAAAGTTAAAGTTACTTAATTGTATTGTCAATCACTCTCATTTACTATAAAACTTTGAGGCCATTATTTACTTAACAGGCTTAGAATTCATTTCACATATTTCTAATATATTTTAAGATAGTAATATATTAATATTCATATACTCAAAAATATTCATATACTTATTCTGAAATATTAATTTCAAGGTAAAATCAAATAAATATAATTACAAATCTGAAAGGTATTAAACAGAACAAGGACTAGTACACAAAATGTGATGTGCTGAATGTTGAGAATCGTACTTAGCACAATGAGAAAGTGTGAAATTACGACTGGTGGAGCATAAAAGAAACATAAATGAAGTAGTTAGTAAACAACTGACTATCCATAGAATTAGTACTGTCCATAAAATACGTAGATTTTATAAATACTAAGATATTAGTGAAAAAATAGAATAGAAGGGATCCAAACTTTATTCACAAAAACTATCAACTGTCACAACTCTCAAATTGAGTGAAATAATTTCACTAGGCTTTATGATAGTTTATTGTGTAATTATAAATATATAATTGTCTCCGTATTGGTTTGGGTTCAAATTATTTTTATTTTTCTGTTCAGTTGCCTATCCATTTTAAATTAAAAAAATTATTATTTCCTTTTGACCGTTACAGTAATATTCTCCTTCTTATCACAGTGGGGACATCATGCCAACAGTCAATCCGCCAAGCCATCAGGGTCTGTGGTTTGTCTTGTGCTTTGAATTATAACTTTTAGAATATGGAAATGTTTTGTTTTATTAAATTTTATTTCATTCATAGTGTTTGAATTAAAGCAAAATTTAACAATAAGATGAAGTTCAGGTCTTTTTGTGTTGAAAACTACCTAATGTATTTGTCGTTATTAAACAGAATTGTACATTATTGAAGTAAAATGTGTTGTTCCAGTCTGATGATGGGATAAATATATCCTCAAACATCTCACAATGTAAACTAAATCAATTCACAATACAGGAAAGATACAGAATGAGGTACAAAAAATATATTACTTTCTAGCACTATAAAAACATTACAAACAAATAAAATAAAAAAAGATACAAATCATAAAATGTAGAAACACATACACTGTCTCTTTCCTCGCAAGCTTGACATGTAGTTTTATCTAATCTGATAACCCTAATTAAAACCTCATTTCCCTAATTTTCTTCCAATTGCATTTAAACCTAAATCATCCTTTTAAATTGTTATCAATTTAACAAAGAATAACTTAGATTACTAAAATATTCACAATATTTGAAAATAGAATCTTGTAAAAGGGTAGAATAATCACTTAATAAGTAATTTATTTCTACAAAATCAACAACAACAAAAATTTCTTGAGTAAGCAGCGACAGAGTATGTGTATTTTTCAAAAATATAAAAATGAGGCCATTGGTACATAGAAAATGTTACATAATCCTTCAAACAAAGCTATATTTCAAGGGACCTAGTGAAAGACAATGGTATATGATATTGTGATTCCTAAATTCAACTCAGTCTTACTTTTTTCCCTCATTATTTAAATTGTAAAGGTGTGCTCTTGACATGACACGAAAAAAAAGACATAACTTTGGTTCTTTTTTTCCTTGCCAGGGAATTTAAATGTTTTTTTAAATGCATTGCATATTATGCAATAAGTATTCCTCCAACGCAATGGCAATAAATATAGTTACAGAAAACTTCCAAATCTCTTAGTTAGGTAGACTCACAATCAACATGACTTCAGCAATCCTATTCACCATCTTTTAAGGTTACCGTACATCCTATTTTTTAAAGTAAGAAATACTGCCTGGGTGGATTTTACAAGAGAGGACAAAATGTCATTTTTTTTATTGGAAAGGAGGGTATTACTTTTAAAGGCAATATAGACATATGTTGTAAAAATAATACTGCTTTTTTTCAACATTTTGGAATCCCCAACTTTATAACAATAAAGGTGTTGATGTTGTAAAATGTATAACTAAATGATATTTAACTTCAACTTTCTCACCAAAATCCTTAGATCCTGCCAAAATCCTTAGATGAACTATACTATATCTACATTTACATCATTTACACCATGGAATGCGACAGTTGCCATCAGCTGGTTCAATATATTGTACAACGTATTGTATGCTGGTGCTGGTTACAGGTTCTGGGCTCCAAGTTTTTGCCAGCAAGCCAGAATATACTAGCATACAAATATATTCTAGCTCTTGGTTAATACTGTTCTGGGGTGTTTGTACATCGAGCAGAATGGAAAAAAGAAACACCCTGTTTAATGATATACCGAAAAAAAAACTTCAAAGCAAAGTTTTAATTGTTGACGAAGATTTCATCATCCATTAAATACTTTTGGAATCCAAGTGGAAAAGACATGATGACAAAATGATAATGAAGTAGACATATGTTGCGATTGTGAAAGTGATGATTGAAGTATGTATTTCGTCTATACGAAAAATACATTATTATATGAAAACATTTTATAAAAAGAGTCTTCTTCTTTCACAAGAATTGACCACTTTTTTCAAAATAGAAACATGGTAACCCTACTATCTTGGTTTCGCAAAGTATAAACTTTTTCTTATCAATTATACTAAAAAGGAAATTGGGGAACATCCATAACTCACCGGGCAATGTGAAAAGAGGTTTTAAATCTCCCTCCTTCCAACGATTCGACTTCGAAATCTTCGCATGGTTCATCGTTATCACAGTCTAAATCTGGAATCAAGATTCTTAAAAATAATACATGCGTACACATAAGAATAAAATAACCTCACTTTGGTTACGTACAATCAGGCTGATATTCCTCTTCAACATACGCAGCATCTGACGATCTGTCAATACAGTGATTAATTCTGTAACATCTTCCTTCAATCCACATCAATTCTGGTTTCAGAACCTCCATTTTCTGCAATCGTCCGCTATTAACTCGATAGGTTCGTATCGGTTAGTATTTAATACCCGAACGCCAGATTTTGATTAGGGGCAGCGCGGCCTGAGAGCGGCGTAGTGATGGAAGTATTACTGTATGTATAGTGGTCGCAGTTACGTACCTAACCTTAAAAGTAATCTGGAATATATGAGCATTGTATTTCCTGTAGTTGTCAATGTTTAAGAGATTTTGACGATTGTATACACAATTGTGAGATATTTAAATGTCCTGCGAGAGCCGTCCTAACACGTTATCATTTTAACGAAGACATGATAATGTATAAACGTATGTAACAATACAGTTCTCAAAATCGAAAGTACTTAAATCACTAATTGTGATTCCCAAAGCTCAATCCTCCATCTTGCAAATTTTAATTTATTTTCTGACATTTCTGCTTTTTTTTCTCTCTCTCTCGCACGTGTACATGCCGACGCCCATGTCTCAAGGGTCCTTCAGATCTTCCACAATAACAAGTTCCCAGAAATGCCATAAACCTGAGAAACATTGACAAGGCTTGTCAAATTGTTATGGCAGAAGGCCTTGGGAAGATAATTTCTCTCAAGATTCGCGTGGAAGCTTTGCTCGACCTCCACGGAATTGCATATGTGCATGCGAAACGGTCGAGCATCGCTGCGCATGCATTCGTGGAGAGCTCCCCCGGCCTGACATCACAGCCCGATGCCATTTCTGGCTCACATCGTCATCGTTCAGACTTGCGTCACTTCACGTGATCTTTTCACGATGTAAGTTCATCTGCGCGTGCTATTACGAGCGCTGGCCACGCCACGCAGCGTGCCAAACGAGAAAAGGATCCCCTGGACAGCGCGACCCTGTCACAGGATGCCCCCAAAGCAAAGTCAACTTTTGGAGGGTTTGCTAACTCAACGATACCCTTAGGAACACCCATTACTTCAAAAAATTTTGGTAACCCAAAAATTAATTTCAAATAATACAAAAGCAAGCAGATTGGCAGTTTTTGAGATTATTTATTTCAATATTTTTAATACATAAAGGTAAAATGATTTCACTCATTACAACTTAATTTACAAATATATTTCAATTTTTGACTTAACTGCATATAATAATTATATAATATATACACATCACATGTATTTAAAAACATTCTTAATCTAATTTTGTTTTTGTTTTTTAACATTTTTATATATGTACAAACACTGACTGAGGGCTTCAAGCAGCCCATTACACGGGTATCCAGATAACAATATGGTGAGTTGATTGCTCCTAATGGTTTG
Organism: Gryllus bimaculatus; assembly: GCA_017312745.1. NCBI lineage: Eukaryota > Metazoa > Arthropoda > Insecta > Orthoptera > Gryllidae > Gryllus > Gryllus bimaculatus. The sequence continues at coordinate 332,207 of BOPP01000399.1, forward strand.
GAAGCATTCATTTTGATAAGACCATTCCATTTTTATTTTCTTTTTTTAAAGATTCAATGGTCCAGCACATACAAAACATTCTTGCACATTCCATAGCTCAATACAAATCAACCAAAATTTGTACCTAATAAATTTTTAAATCATCAGAATATACCAACAAAATCACTATATGTATCAATGTCCTCCATTAAGTCCTAAAAAATTTGTATAAAGGTTGCAATGGTCAAAATTTAATTGATATGCATTCAAATATAAAGTTCACTCGAATTAAAATGTATTTAAAATTTTGTGCTTCTTCAGAATGAATCACCACAATGAAGGATTAGTACAACTTTCAAGTTTACAGTGAGCAAGCATTGCAAACTGCTTTGCTACAAGGATGAGCTACATGTAACCTATGATTGTTGGCAAAGCTGCTTTAGAGTTTTTGAGTCCTTTCATAGATGAAGGACTACTTTTGACATAGCATAAACAGCTGTTGCTGTAGTGGTGAAATGAGAAGATCACAACAGCTGAGTTCAAGGAAATAATATACAAAAGTAATTCGAAACACAATACTATTATACAAGAGTTCCAGTCAAGTTAAGATAAAGCGAAATATTGCTCATTCATCTCATATCACACATAAGCAAACTTCTGTTAAGCTAGTAAAACACAAAAAATACATATAAACTGACAGCTATAAAAAACTGAAGGAAAAAGAATGCTTATCATTTCCCACTAGCAGCATTTACAAAAAAATTCAACAATGGTTCTTGGGCGAGGCACTCAAAACTTTGCCAGAGCCTGTACAAAAGGTCCTATAGGCAAAATGAAAACATCCACGCACAGAGTACCAGTATCGTACAAAGGAACACTACGCTGACCTCTGGACACACAGTTATTTTTCTTTTGTTAGTTTGGTCGGTAGATGCACACAGCTTCAATTTGCACTGAGAAAACTCAACTGTAAATCATACACACTATTGATACATTACATTTACACAAATTTGTACATTATTGTTTATATATATTTATATATTTATGTATATATTAATATATTTTTATAACTTTAAAAAGACACAGCTCTCTCGTGCTTGCTGGCATGAACACCGGAAATGTACCAGATACAAGTCTTCATAAAACAAACTTTGCATAGTCTGAGAATAAATAAGAAGCAGTAAATCAAAAGTACTAGAATAAGAATATGTAATCAGCACCTCACTTTTGAGGATCACGACAATTCTTGAGAGCGTCCTTTAGCCGCCGTGTGAAGCAGTTTCCAATAAACATATGAACGGAAATGGCGTGGCTCATTGCTCACCAGACACGGTCCAGGTGCAGGAAACACTGGAACGAGCTTCTGGTAAGGCAGCTGCTGAGGTCACTTCTCTGACGAGCATTCACCTGGTTTCTGGTATGGAACGTAATCTATCCGGTACTGGCCTGCAAAATTATAGACCACCAGTCACAATTTGCACTACTGACAACCCTAAATACTGAAAAATTCAGGTTGCTGGCTCCAAAATTCTCACACTCAATCTATCAAACCAAAGTCAACATTCCACTAAATATACAACATTGTTTTGTAAATGACATTTATAAAAGTAAACAATCTGAATTAACAGCACTACAAATCCTTGTACATAATTACTTCTAATTATTTCAGAGATGTGAAATAATACAGAACAGGAGTTTCCTTACATTGTGAAAATAAATATTTGTAACATTCTTTTAAATGTGATTGGTTGCCCTGGTACAATATCAAAAAGTAAAATAATTTACTTTGGTATGGTCCATACGCTTTGAAGGAAAAATGAAAGATATTCCATACACTTTTCAAAAATACACAAAATTGTATTAAAAACGAAATATGGTTGTACTGAAATAAAACTTCACTCTCACCTGGCTTTGTCATTTCCTCCATTGTTGGGTCTTTGCAGTCACTGGCATGATGACTTTGACTGCCACAGTTGTAGCAGGACACCTTGGGCGGAGGAACGACAGGTGAAAATGCTGCCACCATTGGTGTTGGTATGAATGCCGTTGGTGGGGGAGGTGGTGGTGTCTGAGGTCCATGGTACTGGTACACTAATTCACCATTAGGAGAAAAGGGAAAGGGCCTCATGTAGCTGCTGTGAGCAAAGCTGGGGAAAAGGGACCCTGTTGACCTCAGGGCATTGAAGTGGGTGTGGGGAAGGAAAGCAGCAGCAGTGGCTGGGGAGTAAGGCACGTTGCTGCTACCGCCAGACATGTCCGCCGGCCGATGCTGAGGGTTGTTCCCACAAGTTCCTCCTGAGTATTGTGGGGGTGGTGGCTGACTGGTAGAATTTACAGTGGAGTAAGTATGCGCCATATCAGAAGGTACAAAGTACATTTTCCGATCGTCATGAGGGGGTGTGGGTGGAGGATGAGATGTACGTGGGGGAGGCTGGGCACCGTTCATTGTAGGACCTTCCCTTCGACAGCTAGGCAGTGTCTTGTGGTTGCCCTCAAGGATAACCGTTGTAGGATTTGGACCCCTTCCTCTTGGTAATTGGAGTCCAGGTGGAGTGGGTTTACCTCTTCCAAGACCAGGGACCCTTGGCCGGTTATTGCTATTGCTATTGGTACTACTACTACTGCTGCTACTGTTATTATTGCTGCTGGTAGTGGTGTTGTTGTTATTAGCAGTAGTTGAGGAGGTAACGCTGATATTGGTAGCGTGTACTCCAGGTGGTTGTGAAGGTGGGGCCCCACTGTTCGTTTCTTCTCCTCCTGGTTTCTCAGTGGGCTCTGTTAATCTCCTATCTTTCTCAGTGTGATCTTCACATCCAGGGCTCCACCTTTCACCTAAGTTAATTTCCTTTCCAGGGTAGACTGCCAAAGAAAGAGGACAAGATCCATATAGTTATCATGTATTACACAGCAAAATAGATTTCATGTGTGTCATTTTAACTTTTATAAGGGATGGAAAAAGCTAGTTGAATCTCAAAATAAACATTCATCATAAGATAAAAACTGAATATTTTAAATTATATAATCAGAATAAAATTTTGCACAAGTAAACTCAGTCAAAAAAAGATATTTTGTTTCCACAAAAGTATAGGGAGTGAAAACTACTGATTATTATAGCCAGTTTGTTTGGTTTCCTTATTTAAAAATACATGTTGTGATTCTGTAAAATAATATATTCACCAAAACTACTCTTTCTTTTCTATACAACTTGGGCATATTTACACAATAAAAAAAATTCATTTAATTACATGTTTAAAAATACATGCAAACATTATTGTACTTTTCTGTACAAAGTCAATCAGATAATAAAATTAATCAAAATGTTCAATACACATCTGAAAAAATAAACTAATATTTCACATGCAAAAATATCCAATTTTAGAGCAATTTTTTCAAGATATCAGTTAATATTACAATGCCATGAACAGAAATAAAAGGCATTAACAAAAAAAAAAAATTGTTTTCCAAAAAAAATGTTTAGAAAATTGTCATCCATTATAATTTCAAATTAAAAATGTTATTTTAAAAGTGTCTTGCTAAAGCAGGACAATGTTTCTGATATGCTTTTTTTTCCTTCCTCCATTCAATTTCACTAGGGCAAAAATTAGTTTCTTTCCTCCCAAAACAGAAAATGAGATTATCGTAAGAGAAAAATAGTACCTCTCTCCCACTGAGGAGTGGTGGGCATTGATGGTGTGTCTGGAGGAGAGTGACTGGCACTCGAGCTGTCTGATGCGGCACTACTACTGTTGGAGCAGTGTCGTGCTGAATCGTCTATGCGCAACCCGCGCATACCATGCCCCACACAGCAGTACGGTTGTGGTTGTGGAGGGTATCGGCCTGGGGCCGAAGTCACCGGCACAAAACAAGTGAAACAAGGTGCCGCAGGTGCAGACAGCAGGGAGGGTGGAGGGTAGACCATCGGCGCCCCTTCCAAGGGAAAGCGGTTGATCCGCTGCAGCACTGGAGCGGCATGTTGGTTCTTCCTCTCAGCCACCTGCAAAAGGGTGTCTCACATATCCAACTCGACAATTCACAAATTATGAGAGAGCATATTTATCATCCCTTTATAATACACAGATGAACATCATGAAAGTAGGGACACAAGCATGAATAGAAAGAACAGATCTTCGAGACAGATAAACAGATGATACAATTTACATTTAATATTAAAAAGTAAAGCATCATGAATAATAATTAGCCACTGAATGAATAATATTAGCTTGACTTAATCAGAACAATGCTGGTGACTGATCTTTGTTTCAGAAAAATAAACTAAAGGAAGTATAGTAAAATATTAAACGAAAAATTAAATGTCCAATGAAATTATTAATTTTTATGCAAGAAATTCATTTAATAGCTTGTGTTAACAGAAATTTGAAACTAGATCATGGTTCTTACGACAAACATTAGTGTCCACCTACTTAATTACATTTAGAAGTGTATTTTTCTTTATATTCAAAGCTGTTATTAATTCTCTTTATAGCTTTCTTTCTTAATGGATAGCCTGTTGAAGACTAAACAAATACTTCTTGATTCTGAAATAATTTTTCACATTTCAAACCAAAGAAACCAACCTTGAAAAGCCAATTACCCAAAGGATGAGAATCAATGGTATGAAAAATGAGAGAGAATCATAACATTAGAAGAGTTAAACAGTCTGCACACCATCTGAGACACAGAAAGAGACTCGCAGAGTGCCCACCATGCATTTTCTATGTACACGCACGGTTAGCTTCCAGCACCACTGCGTCCCATCACCGCTAGGCCGAGTCGTACCTTATATGAGCGACTCTAGGGACTTACAACAGCTAAGGAAGGCAAGCAGGGGTGCCAAGCCGATGCACGAGCACGGCTGAGCCTGCCGCTGCTGCCTCGAGGCTCGCCCCTGGGACAAACCAACACAACTTGGGGCCAGCACGCCCCAATACCACACTGCAGGGATTCAACAATGCACATAGAGCTGCTGTTTGTGGTGTGCTGTCTCAGGAAATATCTATTATTTTAGATTCCTTGCCTCCCTCAACAAGAGGTCTTTTATTTTTTATTAACAATTCTTGAAATAAGAATTAACTCAAAAAGTTCTGACAATTTTATTCAATGAAGCAAGTGGTTCATGTACTACAATATTAATCATAAGCAATTCTCTGCCATTGATTCCACTATCATTTGCTTCCAACAAAATTGTAAAAACTGGGAGAAGTGTCATATTTTAACTTTTTTTTCTCTCTCAGATTTAACAAATCCTTCTTTTATACTCCAAAACTAAATCTAACAAGATTTCAAGTTAACAAAAAACAGAATATTATTTGATCGCAATAAAATAAATAATTAAAACAAGTCAGAATATTATCGGAAACAATTATTTATAATTAAAAACTGCCTTATTTTTCAATCTTTCTCAATCAAATGATTCCACTGAACATTCTTTAAACACTTTACCTTTTCAGGTTTCAATATCAATTATGAAAAACTATCTTGTTTATTTTAGCCTTTCAATTGGAAGTACAAAAAGCAGCTAATAGTTACAGAAATCAGATTAAATTTTTTATATTTTAATATCACAATAGTAACTACAAAATGTGATGAACCAATTGGAATACTCCATTAATTTTAATTTTCTGATGTTCCAAATTCAATAATCATGGAACTGTCATGTGAATTCTTGAAAACCCTGCATTGCTCTTTTCAGAAGAGGCAGAGCTTCAGAAGCACACAAAAATTATATCATTCTACAGTGACACAAAGCACAATCAAATACTACATTCATTACCCAGCCTTTAGGGCATTGAATCAGCAAAAACAACACCCAAAAAATGTACGTGCATACATATCTCACACACAAAGCACAATATTATCTAGATTCAAATGTATTTCAATATATGACTGCAGCATAAAAGTCATATTCCATCATTATTCCATAGTGATTCCAGTGTTGCTGCCTCAATCAGAACCAAGCACGAATGTAAAACAGGATGGTGTACCCCATCTATTAACCCTTTCCCTGCTTCAACCATGCTGCTGGAAGCTGTGCAGTTCCATAAGAAAATGCTAGAATGCAAATTGATGGCAAAGAACAATAACACAGAGAGAGCGCTTATCATCTGGAGATGGCTTCAGCAGTGAAAGGGTTAAAGTGTCCCCACAGTCTTTTGAACAGTAGAACAAAGAGACACCATAACAAGCAATGGCAACCAAGCCAATTCAAAATATAAATTGTAAGTCTCACATCAGAATGATTTATTTCACTTTTGTCGATAATTTTCTAATAAAGTGAAGCTTGGAAGAATCTTAAACATTTTTAAATGAAGGCCTCTGCATACTGCATTTATTAAAAATTGTCCAATAAGATAAAAAGTGTACAGAAATTCAGAAGTAAAGTGGTCTTCAGTTTAGTGCGGCCATTCCACTTGGTGGCAAAGCAGCATATCACGTTTGTTTGTTTGTTTATTTATTGTGAAATTTTTAACAAAATGTTCATTTAGTTGTCAATTTTTGAATATATGTTTACTTTGAAATTTCTCAGGTGCACAAACTAAATATCAGTCAATATAAGAAGTTGGAAAACAAATGTAGGTACTTACTAAAACTCTATATAATATTTATAATAATTTGTCAATCTAGGTTTCTATTACATTAATGACCTATTTCCAAAATATTTAATGATTTTTAATATATTATACACCTTTTAATATGAATCTGTAGATAATATACTGGCAGCAGCACGAACTTCAAACAGATTGATACAGGAGGATCATACCTCTAAATCTATTGAGGAGCATTTCAAAAGCACTGACAAAACACGTTTTCATAGCAAAACTAAGAGCTATGGAAATACACACAATGCAAATATACACAACAAAAGTACCTGAAAATAAACTGCTTTATTACATAATATGTAAAAATGTGGCAGAATGCAACTCTGCAGTACATGTCCAAATTTGCTGGGTTGTTGCCCATTTTGCTTTAAGTTTTTCAAACCCAGCAACATCTGAAAGTTACCAGAAAACTGGAATGCTATTTCCATTGTCTCATTCCAACCATGACAAAAGAAGCGAAAACAATTTGTGTGCATAAATATAGCATAACATTCTTTTTTATCTAATTTTTCTATGAAATGCTATCATAAATAAATGCATTACCATCTAATGATGTTAAAAAAATAATTTTTCCAACAATTTGAAATTATTTTATTCACATTGGCTTTCATACCCCATTAATAATTCATTTTTGAATGACTAGTTTATTAGTAGCGAGTCTGAAGGAACAAGAAGATCACATACCTTCACTCTGGTGGTTCCTTAATTGGAAACTACAAGAGACTACACAATTTAACATATCCAGCCCCAACAGCCACTCTAGCACTGAGCTGTGGTTTCCCAAAGCACACAAAGTATCTCAAGCACAAAATTTCACAACAGAAAGAGTAGTAATGCATAAAATGCACAGCTCTTGGGCTCACCTCATCAGCATTGTTCTCCTGCTTTCTTCTGTTCACCACAGGACCTGGCTCCCTTTTGTCAAGAGTGCTGATGCCATTGGTGTTGTTTAACTTTGTGACTATAGCTCGAAGCTGGTGAATGGCACCCGCAGGCAGCCCCAAATCCTTCAGCTCATCATCACTCATTCGCCGCAGCTACACAACATATCAAACATCTCAGGGCCAATAATGCAAACAGCACAAAGTACAATTATAAATAATATAAATGGGTTTGCGCAGTGACTTATAATTGCTTAACTAGATCATTCATTTATTTGAGAGTTGTAACTAACTATTAATACAATGCAGTCTCTATCTATCTTAATTTCTTCTTGACACTCAGGATCTTATTAAAACTTAAAAGACATTACAACATCTATCTTGCAAATAATTTAAATAAAAAGTATAAGTATTAAATAAAAAATTATTGAAATAAAAAACATATGCAATATTTTTGTAAATACATAAAATCTTATATCCAATTAAATCAAGTTTATTTCCAATTTACTTTAACATTGAAATTCCTCAACTGTACTAATGCAAACAGCAAAAACATAATTTGAAGACATTAAATAAAAGTGAAGCCACACCTCTGAACCAATAGATTCATGCAAATAAAATAACTTTCTTAATGATTATGAACTTCATTATTCATTGACAATTTCTATATTAGCAATATAATTCAACAAGTTTCAAGCACTTGCAGAATAACCCTCTACTAGTAATAGACAAATATTCTTTCAAATTACTTTCATCTTTAAAATAACTTAAAACGCATCACTAGTTCTGCCTAATGCAATAAAATCCTAACAAAAGCAATAATACTTCTTACCTCATCTGATGTGTAGTTCTGAAGGTTTTGTAGAAAGTTAGGCATCTCCTTTCCCAAAGTTTCTCGCAATGAATCAACTGGCTCAGTACTGCTCTTCCGAGTCATTGTCCCTCGTTGGTGTGGAGCTGCTGTTGAAGGCGGGGCCGACATTGAGACGTCAATACAGTTCTGCCGGTGAACTGCAGAGTTTGTACTTCGTTCTGGTCGGCGCACTGGTAGAGGTCCTTTGAAACCTTGACTACGATCACCTCCACCTAGGGCTGGCACCTGCTGAGGTTGTTGCTGTGGTGTTTGTTGGGGCTGCTGAGATGGTGTCGGTTGAGGCGGTTGTGGTTGTTGCTGTGACTGAGGCTGCTGCTGTTGCTGCGAAGGTGGAGGTGGAAGAGGTCCGAGACGAGCTGGAGAAGCAGCACGACTAGGAGAGCCAGACTGCGATGGAGATGACTGCCGGCTCATAAGCGGAGAAGATGGATACGGTGACACTTCTCCACCAGCCTGCACTTCACTGGGCAGAGTGCTGCAGAGGCTTGTCATCATGAGCGGCGCCCCATGCCACTGCACTGCAGGGAGTTGTTGGTGTCCAGCTGATGGAAATGTAACATGCACATAACTCGTAGCAGTCATCTGATGATCCGGAGGCAGACTCAGACCCGGAGGGAGATTGAGCCCTGGAGGGAGAGAATTTCTGCCTTTCAAGTCAGCTGCTGGAAAGAATAACATTTGTCCTTTGTGAAAAGGAATCATTTAACACTGAGAAGAAATCCAATCGAGGCTTGAAGTTCTGTAAATAGTTTTATGAACTGAAGACAATATTGCATTGATAGGTCCTACAAGTAACTGCATCATTCATTAAAGAGAATAAACTAATTAAATAAGTTGGGTAACACTACATACATAGCTAATTTAAAAACTACTTTAATTTAAAAAGAGAGTACATTATGGAATCTAAAGGAAGAAGTAAAATTGAAAAGTCTTTTAACTGAATTTTTAATATAACTGACATTAGACACAAAAAATTTCAAAATTACTGAAACTACATTTACAGTGCATGTATTAAATAATTCTACTACTCTACATAATATTTCCTTGCATAGTATCAGTAACAAAGCTTACCTGGGTGAGTAGGAGGCATTGTAAGGCCTGTGCAAGGTCCTAGTTGCCCTTGCTCATCAGACGCAGGGCAAGGGACACACGCCTGCAAATTGAACAAAATTTTCATAAGCAAATAAACAGTTTGAGAATATCTGTCAATTCTCATTACCAAATACATCATAATAGCAAAATGTTGACCTACTTACAGAATCACATATAAAATTCTCATGGGTGTTTCACTTCAAGGACACAAAAAAAATTGCAGTAAAAATTCTCACCTGCATGGGATTCTTAACATACACTAGGCCTATACCGACAGAATGTCTGGCTGCATATAACTTATTTTCTTCATCTTGAAGTTTCACTAAAATATTTCCAAACATAGCTCTCTGTTCATAAGTAAAAGCTGGATGGTTCAGAGCTAGGGTATAAAGTAACAAAAGTTCATCCAAAGGATTTTCTTCGGAAGAATTGTTCGTAAGGTTATTAATTTCACCAAAATCAAAGTTGGCTAAAATCTTGTAAAGGCCATTGGAACATGCATGATTACACGAATGCAACAGCGCAAGATATAAGGCTAATTTTCTTTGAGTTCGTTTATCACTAAAGCACTGCAAATCGGACAACTCCGAAACATTATTCGCACGATTCTCTACATCCCTCAAATCGTGGAAATCTCGTTTACCGAGGTCCTCAAGACATGTGCCAAGGAACCGTAGTTCAAATGGAAGGCACATATTCAGCAAAGTACACATTACATCAATACGTTTGTGGCTAGTTAATTCTTTAAACCATGTCACAACGTCTTCTTTACACACCATTTCCAGAAAACATTGATTCTATTTAGTTTAATTCTCTTGAGAACCAACTATTGAAGAGTTTACGCACACGACACTGGGAGCTAGAAATCTCCTAAAATCCCCATTTAGCATCGCTTGGAATCGATATGAGCACGGAAGGTAGTCGAGTTCATGTTGCGATAAAATCGATTTTCACCGCCATTTTCAAAATTCTTTCTTCCTGAAGCGTTAGTAATTGTATACTTTCTACTCTTTGTGTACTTTTCAATATTTATTAAACAGGAAATCATTTTCGAAAAATATTAACAGTGAAATGTTTTTTTTCTTTTATTTTAATAATTTAAATAAATGTGTCAGTAGTTTGTTTGTTACCAAAACCCAAGTAATAGCACCCTAACATCATTTATATTTTATTTTCTGTGTATGAAATATTTCCCCTGTAATTACTTACATTAATTGGTGATTCTTAATGGAAGAAAAGGAATTATAGTTAATGAGTCAAGAAGAAAAATTATATTCATACATAAATAATTTATTACTCTTAAAATACATTTATTTTATCATTATATTAGCAATTTTGTCTGCGATACAAATAGGTTTTCCTAGACCAATTGCTTGGTATCGTTTCAAAATCTTTTACAAATTCATTTATATTAAAAATATCATTAATGCCAACTTCAACATTTCTAGCAAGTGCTAAGTCTGAAAAAGGAGAAAAAGGAAAACTGCCACCAGCCTTTTTCAACCTTTTGACTGCTGAAGTGTAACATTTCCAAGGCTGAGGTTCAATAATAACACAATCAGTCCATGAACATATTTTATTGATAAATTTCTTTAAACCTTCATCTCCATTATTGAGATGAATCCACATTGATATGGAAAAACACAAAATTGCATCAAAACTCTTTTTATTGAATTTTTGCATAATTTCTAAAACTTTTATATCACAATCATCAGACATAATATCTGAACACTCGTAGAACACATTATTTGGAAATTTATTGCTTTCTCTCGCTCTCTTTATTAATATTGCATCTATATCTAAGCCCAAAATGAAGCAATTACTAGCAACATTGGAACATTCTTCACTTTCCAATGCTTGTGCTTTAGTGCTCTGAAGATATTCATATAATTTCTGTGTCAAATCCTGAAACAAACAAAAAAATATGGAATAAATCATAAAACAGAGTTCCATTTTTACTCATCCCATAATACATTAATTGAATACAAACATCTGGAAAAATAAAGAAGTAGATTTGGCAGAAATGTGCTGAAATACCTACACCAGAGTTACAGCCAATATCCAAGATCAACGCATCACCTTCTTTCCAAATATCATCAAAAATTGACGAAATTCTATATTCTGGAGGATGGAAAGAGTAATAATTGATAAAATTTCCAAATCTAACTGCTCCAGGGTTATTACCCAGAAATGAATTATTATCCATAATTTTCTCCAGATCACTCATAGGCACTTCCGTTCTAAAAAAAAGTATGACACTGTCATGTGGTTAAGATAATCGAATGCAAAAACTGAGTGTTAACGTTAAACATTATAATTTTATATAATTAATCAAAGAAAACCCTTGGGTAGAAAATTGAAAAATGTTGACACATACAGCATGACAAGTAACATACAAAACATGACTCACATCCTAGAAAAATTTAAAAAATTATTTCATTTTCTCACGCAGTTCATTTTCCGCGCTTAAGCACAATCTACAGAATCAGCTGAAGAAGAGTAATAAAACCATGTTCAGAGCACGTGAATGCATCGCGGACGGATTATCGCTATCTTATAGGTCGACACAGCTTTCAGAGAGAAAGTCAAAGAATATCCAGTTCACAATAAACCAACGGACAAGACCGTTGCTTTCGAAAACTTTGCGTAGACTCTTTGAAACTCGGGAGGATCTGTCACTTTCGTTCACACTCACGCCATCTATGAAGCACATTCGCCACCTAATTTCATGTAACGCGCGCTTTTCAAATTATATTTCACCACGGTCAATCCGGGGGAAATCTATGCTGTTTTTACAGAACATTTTCTTAATTTACTTTAGTTATAATATAATATACCTTACTGCTTATAGTATAATATAATTTACTTATATAATATAATATAATTTACTATCGAAAATCCCAATATTAATTTGATTTTTACTCTCTTCTACAATTTGTATTCTCAATGTATTGATGTATTCTCTTATCGCCAAATCGCAAACTTTAATTGAAATTACCCAATTAGATTTACTCTTATAAAAATAAGTTAGAGTCTTTTTAAAAAAAAGTTAAATTTTTAAGGATAATATGTAAGGAAATTTAAAACAATTGAGTTCGATAATTTTGTACGAACATTTATTTAATGTGCGGTAATTTCATAATACCACTTACCATCTAATACCATTGCCAGACAATGCTACGATATGGCAGTTTGAGATATTATTCTGAGAATTTCATTGTAGACTGCGACATGGATGGGAGCTGAATGAGATAACGAGGCTTTTTTTACATAACGTTATTGATGCAATGTCTCTACGTTCAATAAAATTGTATATTGAACTATATTAAAGACTGGATGAATATAACTGTATGTACAGACATGAGTAAGATGGACTTGTAAAACACATCTTTAGCGTTCACTACAAGCGTTCACTACAGACGGACGGACCGACGGAGAGACGGACGGCCTGACAGACAGACAGACGGTCAGATGAACGGACGGATAATAACAATAATAAATAATAATAATAATATAATAATAATAATAATAATAATAATAATAATAATAATAATAATAATAATAATAATAATAATAATGTCTTTATTAATGGCGAGGCTCAGGCATAAGACCTGCTCTTCCGCCTAATCACTGAATTTACATACATTTAGAGTAGTAACATTTTAAGAGGGAAGGACAAGCTGGAGAACAAATCTAGGACATCCCGGCATACGCCTTAAGCGATTGAGTAAACCCAGAAAACCTCCATCAGGATGGCGGCTTAGGGCGAACATTAATAGAACTGAGTATGTTATACTGAGTAGTGAAAGGGAAGTTTCGTGAAAGAGAAAGACGCACAGGGGAAGGGGTCAAAAAGTATAAATGATAAAATTTGTGAAGGAGAGGGAAGAGAAAAGAAGCGAAGAAAGGACGAAGAAGAAATAGGAGAAAAAAGTGAAGTTATTTGAGGAACGTTACAGAAACTACGTTTCGTTCACAGTAGCACTTAACATAAATATAAAATAATTTTTACACTATAAGCTAATAACAACATTAATTTTAAACACAATACTGGCAGTATTAAGGAACAATACAAAGAGTGCGGTATCTTAATATCAGTTTTGTTTATGCCAATATATTGTAGTGAATATCCTGATGATGGTACAAAGATAGCTATAAGTATATTTTATCTGGAACGTCACTAATACTTTTGTATATTTTATTACAATTTCATTAGGGTACACAGAAAAATAATAATGCTCATAATTTAGGTGTGAGAGGGATGGAAGATGAGGATAGAGCAATGAGGTATGGGTAGAATATTGAGAATAAAGAGGGAGAAATAGAGGGTGTTTAACGAGGGCGGTGACCGGGCGCTTGGAAATGGGAGAAGTCTGGAGATTGGAAGAAGACGTTAACGTCGTTCTATATGTCGTTATTCCTTACCCATGTGGTTAATTCAGCTTTGAATGTATTTGAAAGTTTTAGTCTCGCTGGTAATATATTCCAGGCTCGGATAGCTGTAATGGCGAATGATTTACCGAGTGAAGTCGTGTTGTGACGTGGTACACAAAGCAGTGCTGATTCACGAGCTCGATTTACTTTCAGAGGATTAAAGTTACTTATGAGGCGTGTTGCATGAGAAGCGGTTAAAACTTTATAAAGAAGTAGAGAGTGGAGTAACCGTCTTTTGTCTACAGTAAGCATACAAATTCTGTCAAAAAATTCGGATACATGGTCGTATTTTCTTAGATCAAAAATAAAACGTACGCATGCGTTCTGATGGATGGATACGAAGGATGGATGGTCGGGCGGATGGACGGATGCATGGACGGACGGACGGACGGACGGACGGACGGATGGATGGACGGACAGACGGACGGACGGTTGGATGTGATGGATGGATTCGACGGATGGATGGTCGGGCGGATGGACGGACGGATGGACGGAAGGATGGACAGACGGATAGGCAGACACGTTTTGCCGTGAATCAATTATTTGGATGTCAAGGTCCCACTAAACATGGAGTACGCAACATATTATGTTAGTTTACTATACATAGGAAGAAAATGTATCAACTTTTTTGATCAAGCAATATGAAGTTTTCTGTCGAAAATTCGTCGTTTTCGGGTGCACGATTACGATATTTTCTCTTCCTATGAAGCAAGGATGAGAAAGTAAAAATTTATTTTCTCATGAAGACCACAAAACGTGTAATTCCAGTGAAATTTCGAAATCTATTTTTCCCGGCATTGCGTACTATTCTAAACTATACGTTTATTACTACGTATGTGTACGTGGAAGTACCTCTTGGTGCTACAGAATGGCACAAATTATCTTGCTCTAATTAGTTGTCTAGTACATTTAGTCTAAGTCAGGTTTTCGACTTTACTCCCACTGTTAAAAGTCCCGTAAATTGAGGTGGCGGTGTTCCTCTCTTGCTCGAACGTGAGATCCGGCGCCGACCTACATAACAGCTTGCGGGATGTTTTTCTCTCCTGGTATCTCCAGTGGTGCAACGCCCTAGCCCAGACAGCCTGAGCTCCCAAGAAAAAGAAGAGGAAGAAGAAGAAGAAGAAGAAGAAGAAGAAGAAGAAGAAGAAGAAGAAGAAGAAGAAGAAGAAGAAAGGTTAAGAAGAAACAATCGCCGGCGGTCCGTGAGCGTTTGATAAGGAAAGCTCCGGCACCCATTCTGAAACTACGGAAACCGACCAGAGCAGCAGACCGCATGAATTCCACTCCAGGCGACGCACCTAACACGACCTATAATAGCTAAAAGAGCTAGTGTCAAAAATTCGTCCGTCGCAACGCCAAGGCGCCAACGCGGGGTGCGTGACGCAGTGCTCCCTCGCGGCCGTGCGTCCAGGTTTCGTTCCCTCGCGGGGAGGGCTGGCAACGACCTCGCTTCGCTAGTCAATGAGCTTCCGGCGCCGCGTTTCGCATGCGGCCGGCCGCGCAGCGGAAACGCGTGACGGGCTCGCGGGGCATCGCGAGCGGAAGCTCTGCCAGGCGCCACTGGGAGCCGCGCAGATGGGGACATGTTCATTCGCAATTAGTATCATCATCACAATAATAATAATAATAATAATAATAATAATAATAATAATAATAATAATAATAATAATAATCCAAAATGGGGATGTCCGTGAAAATAATCTCCCAACAAAGTGACCTTAATCTCTACATCTCAACCACCCGTTCCCCTTCACGGTGGACTTGACAAACCGATCAACCAGAGCGGAGGTTCGGGATCAACCCCTTCGGAAACGAGGTCGGTGAGCAGACGAACAAGGTGGGGTCGGGGAAGGCCGCACAAGGGAAAGGCTTTCTCGACTGGACGAAATCAAGGCGGGCCGTCCTCCTATGGCGGTGGCAGAGGAGCCAACTAAAAGGCCAACGGTTACTGCCATTTCACCTGGTCGTATGTATAAAAGGCACATAACATATTTTATGGAGAGATGATTACAAGAAGTACAATTAAAAAGCCGCTGCCTGGGAATCGAGAGGGCACGTCTGGAGCCGGTGCTGGTCGTGACCGTTGGTAGGTCGCTGAAAAGGCTGGCGCCTACCGGGTTCCCCGAAAATATCGCAGACGATACTCAAGGAAGCTCCAAGCTCCGCCTACCAAAAGTGTTTTGAGAGAGAGTCAACCCTCAACCACCAAGGTAGGAAAAGAAAGACAGCACTTAAAGTGGACTATTGACATAAACACATTTATTATACTATAAGATCACAAAACTTGAAACGGACTTAACAATATATAGACATGAGCTATATCAACAATTCAAAATGCAATACACATAATTAAACGTTATAGAACAAAGGATCACTGATCATCGTCGTACAATTGTGACCAACAATCTTTTACCGCAGATGTTGCTAGAAGAAATTAAATCAGACGTGGCAAAATACCTAAGCAATAGTGACCAACAAACAAACTTAATAGTTGAAGATCCACCTCAAAATACAAATCTTTAAACAGTTGCAGGATACTTTGAATAAATTATCGAAACAAGTTTAAGAGTCGGAGATTCATCTCGAAATATAACTCTCCAAACACCTCCAAAAGACACTGAACGTATGGTGCAGACATCATACGAACATGTTCCCGTATCAAAAGCAGAAACGGATTCTACGCAGCAATCATTGAATTTGAAGGCTCGGACCAACCACAATAGCACAGTGTTCCAAAGCAGAACACATCCAGAAAACTAGCCCGCATAGTTGAAATATTCAAGAAGTATGTCATACCAAATTATCTTATACATCATTCCAACTTTACAGAGGTTCATACGGCAGTTTAGTGTGGTGCAGAAGCAGCAGTCAGATCAAACGACTCCCACACCAAAGAACGCACACAATAAGGCAGAAAGGAACAAAGGAAGTCAAAATGTGAACATCGTATAGATAATTAGATAACTAACATCAGGAAAGACTTGTGGATACTAACACAATACGAACAAGGGAACAGGAGCAAGAGCATAGTTAAATACGCAGCGAATATCTTCTAAAAAATTAAAACGCATACAATATATGAAAGTCATAATCAACATGTAGATGAATGCATTGACACTTTGCAACAAAAACTCAGTGCATATTGCCAACGTCTTCGGCGTTACAAAGAGTTTGCAGCGCGCAAAAAACATAACTCTCTTTTCCACACCAATGAACAGAAGTTCTACAAAAGCCGAGAAAGGATCCAGCAAGGATGAAAGGACACATAATGGAATACCGAAATAAAGACGCAACAGAAACTTTCTGGTCGTCACTCTGGTCTACAGATCTTCATCATGACAATAGTGCTCCGTGATAAGCTATAGAAGAGACGCGTTGCCAAAAAATGCCCCATCTCGAACTGGTTTTTGTCCAGTTTCCCTAATCCATTGAGCGAGTGCTGAGATGGCCCCTTGTTTTGCTTCTGGACGTAAATGTAGCTTCACTATGCGCACGTTTTGTTGAACTTTTCTTTTGCTTGTTTTTTGTTCTTTTGTTTGACGACACTCCCAAGGATGCAAAGAACAACTTCTGATTGATTCTGTAGCACTAGAACAGGCGTACAAAGATCGTAGAAATATATATACTGCATACATTGACTTCAGTAAGACATTTGATTCAGTTCTCCACTACTGACTTTTGAAGGTACTCAAAATGTACAAAATTCAGTTGTCAGTGGTCACATTTTTAATACACTATGGGAAACTGGAAAACAGCAGTCATTAAACTGCTCATGACAGCTCGTTTCACAAGACAAATACGTAGCAACAGAATCATCATCCAGACAGAAACCATCCAGGTAGCATCTACCAGACAGATTCTCTCAGTCCGCTTTGGTTCTGTCTAGCATTGAATCGTCTATCAACCAGATTAAATAATAGAAACTATGAGTTCAACTTCAAAAGTAACAAAATGACACATCTCTCACATTTAATGTACATGTATAATATGAAATTATACGCAACAACAGAGACAC
Source organism: Gryllus bimaculatus (assembly GCA_017312745.1). Classification (NCBI taxonomy): domain Eukaryota; kingdom Metazoa; phylum Arthropoda; class Insecta; order Orthoptera; family Gryllidae; genus Gryllus; species Gryllus bimaculatus. Next base: position 350,078 of record BOPP01000399.1, read on the forward strand.
AACTTTCACATTTACTCAAAATAAGAGAAAACTTCTCCAGGGATATTGCAATGAAAATTAGAGTAGACAAATGTGAGGCACAAGAAATAACTCAAGGAATGCGCCAGTATAATGGCTTTCATCTACAAACGGGAGAAGCAATAGAGGCAATGTCTGAAGAAGATACTTATAAATATTTGGGTTTCGCTCAATCCAGTCGTATTGAACACCCGAGTGATAAAAGAAACGCCCGTGAGAACTTATATCAACAGACTGATCAAAATTCTGAAAAGTCAACTCAATGAGAAAAACAAGTTTAAAGCAATCAATATGTTTGCAGTACCTCTTCTCGCCTACTCTTTTGATGTCATTCATTGGATCAAAACCGATCATCGAAAGGAAAACAAGAACAGCTTTAAATAAGCACAGAGTGCACCACCTTAACTCCTCAACAGAAAGACTTACTCTACCACGTAAGGAAGGAGGCCGCAGCCTAAAAGACATAACAAACCTACACAATAAAATAATTCATGTACTTCAAGAATATTTTGTCACGCATAAAAACGACTCGCACTTATATAAAGCAATAGAACTAGCAGATAGCAAACTCACGCCACTAAACTTGCACCACTATGATAATGATTCATTTAGTTTTGCAACTGAACCACCTGACAAATACCAGCTCTGAAAACACAAAATACTCCATTGGAGACATCGCCATGATCTGGAACAGCCTCATGTCGACCTGGATTTGTCGAATGCCTGGCTTTCCCATGGCGGTCTGTTTGCCGAAACCGAGGGTTTCATGATAGCAATCCAGGATCAGGTCATCAACACAAGAAATTACCGTAAATACATCCTTAAAGATTCAACTCTGGAAAATCATTTATGTAAAAGGTGTCATCTGTCCAGCGAGACAATTCGGCATATCACATCCAGCTGCAAAACGATAGCCCAAACTGATTACAAACACATACATGACCAGGTGGCCAAAATGCTTCACCAAAGGATTGCAATAAAAGTAAACTTCTGGAAAACAAGCAGCCATATTACAAGAACACATCAACAACTGTAATGTAAAATACTACTTGCAAGCTATATTGAGACAGAACCATAATTACAGACAAAACGATATCACACAACAGGCCAGGCATTACGCTAATTGATAAAATGAAGAAAATCACTTACTTAATAGTTATCGCAATCCCAAACACACACAACCTTCAGGCCTCCCACATAGAAAAAGTTTGCAAGTACACTGATTTAGTAATATAAATAAAATAACAGTGGAAAATGAAGAAAGTTTATACGATACACATCATTGTGTCCGCAACTGATGTCATCCCCATAACTTTGCATAACAGTCTTCAACAGTTAAAAATGGCGACGACAATGTACATGAAATTACAGAACAGAATTACAGAAACTTGTCATCCTCCTCACATGCACAAAAGTCAGAAAGTTCCTCAACAACTCAAAACTGATAAGAGCTGTTACTTGGCTAAAGCCCGTACGATTACTTCAATCCTGAGGTTTTATCCAGAGACAGAATCACTTAACAACAACAACAACAACAACAACAACAATAATAATAATAATAATAATAATAATAATAATAATAATAATAATAATAATAATAATAATACAGTAAAATCGAAGACGGAATCGATCGGGACACAAAGAAATTCCGGTTTAGGGAAGATTCCCTTTCATGAAAGGTTGTCCATTTTATGACACTTGTGATATTTACGTTTCAGCCCTGAAAGTAGAAAAATAACATGACATTGTTACAATTTTCAATATACATTGATATATTACATATTTATAGAAGACATTACCAATATGTGAATATTAAACACACTTGACAGTTTCTGAGTTGAAAAATAATGGAATGAATCTGAATGGAATGAAATTAATACGAAATCAAAATTGAAAGACTTCAAGCAGCCCGGAAGACAACATAAGGGAAGTTTAAATTTTAGGCTTTTATTTCTGAAATTCAACGCTTAATATTATAAGAAGGCCAAGAAATGTATTTTTATTTAACGAGGAAGAATATTTCAAATTCTAATATACCAATGGAGAAATAATGCGCATTAGTGTTACTGACTTTAACATATGTATTAAGTGTGAATGTGATGTAAATATTTTGATTTTCTGTTCTAGGGGTATTTGTATATGGTTTGTTTCATTTTGTGTGTGTTTATACTGGTCAGGAGAGGCGACAATGACGCCAATGAATCATAACTTGGTAAAATAAATGTTGGACTGACGTTGGCGGTGATAATTCTCGTTAAAAGATTTGTTTGTGTTTTCTTAATTTAGGAAAGACGGGGGCAATTACATGTTTATTCTACGATTGATGGTAAATCTCCCGTTTCCTGTATAGGAGGGGCTTCAGCCCCCACGAAGATAAACAAATTTCTTAAAACGCTACTAAATTCCGTTTAGTGTGCTAGTCATTCGTATTTATAAATTCGAGGAGGAAGTTAATATTTATTTTAATTATTTAAAGGATGTGAAAGGGAGAGGGAATGGTACCGTTTCAGTAGCACACTCAATATAGGAAGACAATATTAATAATATTATTATTATTATTATTATTATTATTATTATTATTATTATTATTAAAATAAAGAGATAATAGGTACCGTTTCATTACAATGTCAGGCACGGTTTCTATAATTTAAACTAGTGTTGCTACAGAATGGCACGGACTTCCACGAACTTGTTCATTCCCTAATTTCTTTGGTCTGGGCTAGCTTTTCGGACTAGCACCACCATCTTCCCAGTTACCATTTATCACCGCCCAAAGTACGTTGTTTCACATTTTCTCAATTTTTCAGTCCACTACACATAGAACTGAATATTATTTTAAGAACATAATAGAAGAGTAAAATCTCGTCCTGTATGGCGCCGTTTTTAAGAAAATGTTTGAGCGTTCTTGAAAATGCGCATTTTGTTGCTCTCTTTCACACAAAACATGTGCGTTTTCTAAAAACTACACAAGAAATTATTTGAAGCAATTGCATTGTACTCGGAAATGTGTGTATGTGGAAATGTGTGTATACAAAAAGGTATTCGAATTTTTGTAATTTTCAAAAATTTAGAGTTACCAGTAAAAATCTTACTTATTCCATCTTTATAAGTGAATTTTACTTTATTAACACAAAAAATATAAAGAAAATATTCGAGTTATTTTTTAGAGAATTTTGAAAATGTCCCAGGGGCTTCATGCAAGGTACTCCCAAAATTTCAAAATATTTTCAAAATCACATTTCTTGAAGGTGGTCCAGATCGCCCTGGCAATATTCATTTTGGAAAAAATTCCTTCGAATAGGTTAGGCACGAAAGTTATTCACACGTGACACACGATTTGAAATAAAAAACAACAACAAATTTTCGTGCAAAAGCACAGTGTTTACCGACTCGTGACCTACGAAGGCTGAAATTTTCATTAGAGAAATTTTTCAAAATAATGATGAACTAACATGAATTCTGATCATAATAAACGATTTCTCCGTAGTGTGATATCAATCTGGGCTGGACATCATAAGAATGATAACTCTAGCCAAATGATATCAATAACCGTGATTACAATAACCTGCGGCCGTTGTACATGAAAATCACTTTGAAGAAACGTTTTTTGAACTTTATCTTTCTAAGGTAAAAAAACATATTTAAAGCAGGCCAAGCTTATCTGACAATCTGTGATAGAAATACAATCAATATTGTGCCAAACTATACCAGCATTGTCCCTGAGGAACTCAGGAACTTCAAAAACTGAAAACTTCTTGCTCAAAAGACCAAACTCACACCAAAATATGAACACTCCATTTTGAATCGTAAATTATAAAGTTAAATAAATCACAGGAAATCTTGGTAGCTCGTTTTTTAACCCGGATTTTTCTATGCGTTTAAGTGAGTGAGTTTCGAGGTACTGCAGGGATAGTGGGTAACCGAATTATAATAATAATAATAATAATAATAATAATAATAATAATAATAATAATAATGTCTTTATTAATGGCGAGGCTCAGGCCATAGGGCCTGCTCTTCCGCCTAACCACTGAATTTACATACATTTAGAATAGAATTACAGGTATACATATATCGTGTTATTCAACGAGATATTGAACTACTTTCATATTAAAGAAAATTAGTAAAAACTATTTCGTGAATGCGACTTTAGCTTCTGGACGGGACTAAAGTGTGATATCCCCTCTCCTTCGCTTCGCATTTGTTCCTACACGCCATTCTTTCGGTCTTCTGATACATAAGGTTGCCAATGCTTTCTCTACACAGCGTTGGTAACGGTGTTGTCATTACGGAAACAACCCGATCCTTCCTGCCTGCCCGCATGCGATGAGCCGATTGAAATGCAGCATATCGATCGAGGAAGCAAGGCCACGGTGGCTCGCCCTGCTGGCGCGGCGCGCGGTGCGCAATGAGGCTCCCTGCTGCTTAAGGACCGCTTTACAAGTTGACCTTTTGCTCTGACGCGCGCGAGCGCACTAGGACCGGATTTTGGTTCTGCGGGACCCCAAGCACAAAATCACATTGCGGCACTCCTTCGGAGAAAAACTTCCCCCACGTTTACTAAAAAATACTAAGTAATCGTATAAAAGAACAATTGTATGCACAAATGCATATGAAAACTAAAAAATTGTTTATAAAATTCAATATTCATTTCCTTTTAATGCTTTTTTAAATATAATTAATGTTAAGTATATTAATATAAAAAGTATTTTTATAACTACAAACATATTTTATGAGTTTGTGTTAGAATATTTTATAATTTTTTCCGGGGCGCGCGGTTACCGCGTGGAGGGGGCCCTAAGCAGTTTCTTTTTCTTTCCCGTTTACGTACGTATATACGGAGTAATATTCGTAGTATAGGGAAAATGTGTAATGCTGCGGAAAATCGATTTTGAGTTTTCACGGAAATACATCTTTTTGGGTGCCCAGATACCGAAAGACCTTCTGTGAACACCACTAGCGCCCAAACCACAGGTAGAATTTTTTATAAAATGCATATTCCCCGATCGATCTGGCTCAATTCGAAGTGAGGCAATTTTGGAAATCTTTCTCCAAAATTTGGAGTTAATTTACCCCGTAATTAATGAAACCCCTTGGACATTTTCAAAACTCTCTCAACACCGGATCCACTTTTTTCCTTTAGAATTCTTGCAAAAATAGAGTAAAATACACTTATAAAGATAGCATAGGTACTATATTCAGGGTTAACTCTGAATTTTTGGAAATTTGTAAACACAATTGTATTTGTGAGTTAAAGTGCTTGAAATGACGTCCAATGAAAACTCAAAACTTTTCTGTGAAAAAGAGCTTCAAATTTCGAATTATATTGGCGCTAAACGCTGTTTTATTTCATACGGCTCCAAATATTTCAAAGAAAATTGTCATATAGTAGGAGATTTTACTGTTATTTAATGTTAATAAAATAATATTTCCATTATACTATTCGGAAACCGAAAAATTAAGAAAATCGTTCAAAAAATGTTCTTTAGGCGGCTATAGATGGTAGCTGGCAAGAGTATGTGGCAAGTCCGAAAAGCTAGATAAGACCAAAGAAATTAGAATACTAATACGGAAAATTCTCTGCATTCTGTAGCACAACTAGTATACTCTCTCATATACGAACGTATACGGACCAATATACGAAGTAAAGAGAAACGTATGTTACGCTGCGGCAAATATCGCCAATTGTTCCACAGAAAAATTATTGTTGGGCCCTGATACAGAAAAAATGGATAAACCATTATCAAATAGGGAAGTAATTACCCCCTCGAACACGTTATATAGCTAGATTTCACGAATAGTGAGTCCTTGATAAGGGAAGGGATTTTTTTTTTTTTTCGTTCAAATTGTCCGGCCGGCCGTTAGTCTGTCAGCCTATCAGTATGTTGTCTTGTCGTATGTGAAAAACACTAGCGCCTAAACTGTGTATAGGATTGTCTCCACATTAAATACTCCCTGGTCGATTTGTTCTCACTCAATGCTCTGGAATTTTGAAAAAAATCTTTATTTATCAGGGGCAATCCCCTGGAACATTTTCAAAATTTTAACTGCAAAATTGAAGATATAGATTTTAGCTTCAAATTAATTTTTTCTCCGTAATTAGTTCTTTTTTGAAGGTCATGCATTTTTTAATAGTAGTGTTACGCATAATACTGCGTGAAATATGTGTCATATTAAAAAAATATCAGAAAATAGAATTTCCCAAAAATTGCTTCATTATTTCTCTAAACTATTGGTAGGGATAGTTGTAAATGTACCGCATAAGAGGACCTAGAAGCCGTTTTCTGTATTTATATTTTCAAGAAATAAAACAAATGTAATATGTTTCTCATCTCAATCACGTAAATATTTACCTTAGCGGCTATTTGTTCACATTATTGCATTTTAGAGTAGACATGCTTCAAATGATGTTTTACAATGTTCCTCGAAAACCCAACGTTTTCTATGAAAATGAACTCAAAATTCCGAACCGATGATCAATTTTAGAAAACTATGAAACGCCATTTTCTTCATAACTGCTCCAAAATATTATTTACAAGTTTTTAACGTATAGTACTAAATGAATTAATGATCATGACAATAATTCTACACTTTGGTTTTCAAAAAATACACAAACACATGTTTTTTTGGAAATATCTCTCACGCCTTTAATATTTATATTACCAGCCATTTATATCACCAGCAATATTTGTATTACCACACATTATTGCATTTGTGAGTCAAAGTGCTTCAAATGATTTCCAATGAAGTTTCTCCAATACCTAAAAGTTTTCTGAGAAAAAAGAGATTTAAATTTGGCATTTACAGAAACGTTTAAACGACATTTTCTCGAAAAACGGTTTCAAATATTTCATGAAAAACTTCCAAGTAGGGCGAGGTTTTACTATTCTAGTCTTACTCTTCTATTAAAGTCATATGTCAGTTCTACCATTAGGGGATGTACTTTGGGCGGCGAAAGATGGCAGCTGGGAAAAGGGTGAGGCAAACCCGAAAAATTAATCCAGACTAACAAAATTAAAAAATAAACTAGTACGAGAAAGCCTGCGTCACTCTGCAGCACCAATAGTTTTTGCTTGAAGATAAATCCGGCCCTGGAGCAGAGCAGTCGGCGCAGATAGTTGTTCAACTGGTCGTTGCATTGAGTTCTGCTTCTAAATATTCAGAGCGTTTGCAGATGTTCTCGGTTCTGAATATGAAGCGCGCTACGCTATGCACAGATATGAATAAATTCTCGCGCCGACACCGGATATCGCTCACACAAAAAGACGACCGCAATGTCACGTTCTTGGTGACACATTTAATCGCACGGACTCCACTGTAGTCGTACCAACGCTATTTGCTCGTACATGCAGCACTTAACCAATAATTCATCAGATGATCTCACGGATATCTGACAACAATTTCATTTTCGAATCTAGAATCTACAGGCTATCAGTGTCATTTCCATGAACATAATCAAGTTGTAGTCACTGCCAGAGCTAGACAATTTTGGGCCCGAGACAATGCTCCCCATATAAAAATTAAAAAACGTATCGAGCAACTTAAAAAGTTATTTTATTTAAAAAATTAACAAAATTATGTTAAAGATAGAAAACGTTATTGGAAATATATTTTAAATAATAATTATAAATAAAAGCATTTAGTGATCAAATAGTACGGATAATATCCACGATGATCTTAAAACGCTAAAAAGTTTGTTTAGTGTTCAATAAAATCACTTGTTAAATACATGAAATAATAATATGAATTTCAGTTGAACCAATTTTAATGTTAGCTTCATTTGATTCATTTCATAGAATCTTAGCTTATAAGTAATGACGACAATTAGATATTTAAGGTAAAAAAATCTTGAAAATTGTATGAAATACTAATGTACCGCGTTTTAAAAAAATACGAATACGATTTTCTCGAGTTTTAATTTTGTTTTTAATTTTTTAGTAATTTTTTTCATCAGTCTCATCATCCGGCCTTTGGACTTGTGGAGCCCGAGTAGCGCCGGCACTGGTTGTAGTACTCTCAGTACATAGTGGAACCTTGAATCAGTAGTATTTGTTAGTGGGATATGCGCTCAATATATTCTCAAACCAGAGAAAAAAGAAATTAGGTCTTCATGTAGAAGTAAATGTAAAAAAGGAAAGGTTTGGTCAAAATATTTTAGCTTGTTTATCGCAGAGTAGCTAATTTTATCTCATATTAAAACTAGAGGATATACAGAATGGCAGAGACTTCACGTACTAGTTAGTTTTCTACTGTCTTTGTTCTGGGCTAGCTTTTCTGCCTTCCCCTATCCTTTTACCAGAGGTGGATTCAGCAGATCATTTTGGAAGGGGACTTCCAATTTTTGTTACATAATACACATATTTGTTATTATATTGTATACTATTTATATACTGTAGATATGAAACTATACAATATTATAGTTTAAATAATTACATAATTAATAATTCGATCATAAGTATTTAAATCAATTTTACTACATACTGGTAGGAAAAACAAAAACACTTGGCCTTTTGTGTGTAGGGGGGGCTTGACACCCCTTTCCCCCTCCCCCGGATCCGCCGATGCCTTTCGCCACTTGCTATCTATCGCCACCCAAAGAACATTTAACTTTCTCTCTATCGCTACCGTGGTAAAGAGAAAGTTACGAAATGCGGCGCGAAAAAACGGCGAATTTTCGGCAGAAAAAACTCTTATTACAGGACCCTGGTAACGAAAACATAGATATAGCTAACTGCTAAATTTAGAAACAAAATCCTCTAACACGTGCTGTAGCCAGAATCCATGTATTCTGGGTCCTTTATAACGAAAAATCGAAATTTCTTCCTACGACGACAAAATTTAAAATACACATTTTTCCGTCAAATGAAATTTGTTGTTCATAATCAGTTCTTTCGGTATTTTTAATGCACATATTGCGTTCCATATGTGCAATTTTAAAAAATTACAAAAATAAAATATTTTCGAAAACGATTTGAGTTTTTTTTCTTTAAACCTTTGGTACGGATAGTGCTAAATGTACTCTATACACAGTGTGCCATAATTCCAAGAATGTAATTGTTTTGACTTGTTTCTCAAATCAAATTTAATATTTACATTAGCGACAATTTATTCAGATTATTTTATTTATGATAGTATGTGCTTTATATAATGTCATTAGGTTTCTCAAAAACTCAAAAGTTTTCTGTGAAAATGACCTCAAAAGTCCGCACTTTCATAAGCCCTTAATAGCCATTTTCTCAAAAACAGCTCCAATTTTTTTAAACTTTTCTAACGGTAGTTCTAATTGCTCTGTTCAATATGACGTATAGGGAATTTTGGGGTTTTCTTTTGTTTCTCAAAAAATTTCACAAATTTAATTTTTTTAAATATCTCTCACGCTGTTAATGTGCACATTTTCAGCAATTTGTAAATATTGTATAGTTTGTGAGTTCAAGTGTTTCAAATGACTTGCACTGAAGTTTTCATAAACTCAAACATTTACTGTGAAACAGAGCTTCATATATGGCATTTACAGTAACGCTTAAACGCCATTTCCTTAAAAACCGCTCCAAATTTTTCAATGAAAATTACCATTTAGGACAAGGTTTATTCTTCTGTAATATTTAAAAGTAATATTTCTCTGGGACATTTTCAATGTTTTCTCATAAATGGCTCGAAATTTTAGGCATCGAACATGGCACCAAATACACTATGAAGGTCGCATAGATCCGATTTTAACTGTTAACACTGAATTTTTGAAAATTGCAAAATATTGAAATTTTGAAAATTGCATAATATTTAATTTTTTCGGCGTCTTCCCCAGTTACAAAATTGACTATAGAAATGTTTCCTTCAAATAAAATTTGTTGCCGATAATCAGTTCTAATATACGTCACTTCTTATTGTATATATGTTAGTCCTCATTTTACCGACGAGGTTTTTTTCTTTTTTAATATTCTTAAGGTAATATTTCAGTTCTATTACTAGTAATCCGAAAAAATGTGAAAATGTTTAAAAAACGAGTTTTGGGAGGCGATAGATGGAAGCTAGAAAATGTATGTAGCAAGACAGAAATGCTAGGCCAACCTAAAGAAATTAGAAAACTAACTAGTACGGGAAAGTGTGTGCCATTCCGTAACATCACGAGTTAAATTTTCTCGCCACCGCTAACGCAGAAGAGAAAATTATGTGCGAAAAAATGATGAATTTTCGGTAGAAAAAATCTTATTGCTGTGCCTTCAAAACTAAAAAGTGGATAAATTCAGTTGTTAAATTTAGGGGAAAATTCTCTGACATATAGTGCAGCCAGAATCATTGTTTGTGAGTCCTTAATACCGAAAAATCGATTGATGGCAAAACGACCTTCCCTCCATCCGTCTGTCCGTGAACACGACTTGCGGCTAAACCATACAAAGGATATTTTCCAAAATTGATATTCCCGACCAATCTGGCTCGACTAGAAGCGCTGCGATATTGAAAAAAACTTTCCTTGAAGTTGGGGAGGGTACTTTAAATAAAGCTCGAGGGGGATTTTCAAAAATTTCTCCGAAATAGGTCCAAATTTTTTTCTTAAAATTTTTGAAAAAGTATGAGTAAAATGCATTTATAAATATGGTATAGGACCGTTTTTCACAGTTAACTCTAAATTTTCAAAAATGTTTTCTTGGAACACTGTATTTCAAAAATTAAAAAAAGGTAACATTGTAAACGTAGTCTTTGTGATTTTTGTCTCGTATGAAATCTTTTCCACAAAATAAGATCTGTAAAAAGGTCATATCCTTTTTTTGAAAAAAAATCGCATAATTAATTTTTAAGATAACCTAATTTATAATAAAAGCATTTTCTCAAATATGGCTCTCAAAATTTTCAGTATTTTTTTCATAGATCGAAGAAGGAACGGTTAATAGAATGCCGCAAGTCTAATTTTGTCGATCTCTCTGAATTTTCGGGAATTCCTTCCAGGAACACTCTGTATTTTCCTTCCTTTCTGTACAATTTTCTGATTTGTCTCACGCGATTTTTAAATAAATGTGACGACGATATGAGTAGGCGGGCGGGAAAATATGGGGGTAGAGTTGGCTGACGTGCACAAGAATGCACGGGGGGGGGGGCGTGGCCGGCCGTGGCCAGGCGACGGACGCCGTGCGGCTGCTGCTCCTCGCTTCGCAGGCACCGCTGCTCGCTGGGCCCCAGAGGCGTCCGCAAGGTACGGGCGCCCGCGCTCTCCCATGGGGCATAGCACAAAATGAATAGGGACCTTTTCCATTAGTACATTGATTATTTCGCGTTTCGGTTCGCGTCGACCTCAATAATCACTAGTGCCGAAGGTGTCGGGCTTCTCTCGGGATGGCGGTATTCTTCCCTCGGTAGGACGTGTGATCAGACTCTGACCTACACATCGGCTTGCGGGGGTTTCTTCCTCCAGGTATCTCCGCACCGGAGATCGCTCTAGCTGGGACAAGCTCTAAGCTCCCCACTGGTCCCCCGACTTGTGTGGGCAACTTGTAAGTGGGCCTGTAACTGGAGAGGTTAGGAAAATGAAGGAAATATCGCGAACGGTCCGTTGCCCTTCTCTTAACATACTGCTCCAGAATTCGCCTGGCAGCGATCAGAGAAACCACAGAAAACTACCGATCAGAGTAGCCGGCCGCGAGGGCCTTACGACGTACTTCAAGCAGCCGCACCGCGCTGGTCCTTGTAGCCCTCGGCCCTAGGTTGCAGCTGCCACGCCTCCTATCCGAAAGCATTGGGTTCTTCGTCCCATTTTTGTAACTAGCTGCGTCCGTAGGTTCCCCCACGTTTTCACTTTCACTAGTTATCTGGAGGAGCGCCTAGAATCTGTATAATCGCCTTACACTCGCTGGTGTTGATAAAAGGGGGAAAACATGAATATCGCCCCTGCGACATAATTTGAGGAGCGTAACCGCTGAAGAAGAACTTGTGAGATCATCTTTATCAGGTGTACGTCAGCATTTGATGCTTTATCGGGAATACGCCAACAACTAAGGAAATTATAACTTCAGAAAAGATGTGATACGCTAGATAGCCAGCGCCCACATGCAAGATTAATTATATCATTATTCCGGGCATGTCAACGGCTAAGAACATTAGTCCCGTAAGTGTAGTGCATGTTTAGTAACGCGATGTGGCAGAGTTCTTCCCGTTGGTAGTAAAATCCAGTGTCGACTTACACTTCGGTTTGGAGACGTTTCCCTAACCAGGTATCTCCCACTAGCGAATCTCCCACCGCCCCAGTCGGGACAAGCTTTAAGCCCCCGACTGGTCTCCCAAAATGTGCAGGAATGTAGTGAATGTAAGTGCAAGACTGAATATAGGACAAGGTAGAGGAAGGGAAGATCACGCGCGGTCCGTGGCCCATGTGTTAGGGTACATCTCCGGCATTTGTCTGGTATTGATAGTAGAAACCACAAAAATTAGCGATCAGAACAGCTGGTCACTAGAATTCTCCTCCAGACAGCGAGTGAACTCGCCCTAGCTACGTAGAGCCGAAAATCCTGCCGCCATGACTCGAACCACCCTCTAGGTCAAAGGCACTGTAGTGACATCAGTTGAAGCCATGAACCGATTCTCAACCGATCCTTCCATAGATATTCAACAATTTAGTATCACTGACATGAGTTTGTTATGAATTTATAATGATGCAGAAAGTAACTTTATGCAAAATCTCTCGCGAATACGACTTAATATGTACACCGGACGTAAAATGAACGCATGCATTCACGGAACGGCATGATGAAGCCAACGCAAGTCACCTTCTACTGGAAGAGTTATGCTAACAAGGGGACCTACATGCGTCACCATGTGTAAAATTAAAATTCTTTTGGAATTCCTGAAAAAATGTAGAAAGATAAGAAGTAAAGGAGGTTTTTTTAAAATTACAAAATTTATGGAAATTTGACCCGAAAAGAGATTATTATGTTTGTATATTCATAAAATGCAGAACATCTTAAGAATATTAGATATGTTAGACACGTCTTAGAACACATTGGATCTCAATCACTGAAGAAACAAATGGTAAATGTAGAGTATTCAAGAGGATTCCATTAGTTCAAAGGAAGTCATTAGAAAAATTAATAAGCTAACTAAAACATGAACCTTGAACAAAATGAATTTCTAAATTAAGTGAGGTAGGCACATTATCTAAATGCTTGATATCACACTTTCCGATATCAGATGAAACAATGGCTCACGAGTCAGGTACCTTTACAGAACAGATCTTTTATCAGCAATATCAATGGAAACGAAAAGTGCTTCTATAATTCGTAATGTGATGAGGATGGAATTGTGAGCCTTCTTTGATGAAAAAGTACACATCGAAAGGTTATTTCTTGTAAATGCCTTTAATTACATTAATTTGTATCGCAGGTTGGAGAACAGTTTTGCGATAGCTTCTCGCTGTCAGGTCAAAATCAGTTAAGCTCGTCTTGGGAGCTCGAAGAAGCAATCACATTTTTGGAGTTTTCCAGCACTACATATCCCCGATAAAACGTGCAACACTTGAAATGAATATGTGCATATATATGACATGGCATTTTAAGATTTCAAACCTTTCCTCTCTGGCAATAGGCACATTTAATGAAAACATTATTTTTGGAGCATATTTCTGAAATCATAAAATATATATTTATACGTAGAGTGTATGAAATAATCATTTATTTAGAAAATTAAATTGTCACTAATGTCTACGTGTAGTTATGTTGTAATAAAATGATTATCACTAAATATATTTACGAACTTTCCTGCATTCCTTATTGCATCTGTATAACCTTAAACACGTTACGCCTAGTGTAAGCAAAATGGCTAAGGAAAATAAATTCGATTCAGCAACACAAAATTGACGAGAGACTGACGTATGTAATTTTTAAAAAATGGCACGTTTTATACGAGACTTACGTATGAGCGAGTCAGACCTTGTGAAATATTTGTTTCAGATACGAGAATGAGGATTTTTATATTTGCCTGAACACAAAAATTTATTACAATCGCACAACGAAACAGTAAGAATTAATTATACTTTTCCAAACGTTCCACATGTAAAAGTACTATGAAACGTTTCCTTCATATAAAATTATTAAAAATGAGAGATTGTCTTTACCATTTGTTCTCAAGATAGCTGCTAAGGAAAGCTTATTCTTACTCCTCGAGACCTACAAACATTCGTACTTCTAAGCGTATTTCCTCCCGCTAAAATACGAAAACATTGCTAAAATGACCGCCAGACAAAGATAGTTATGCATATGGCCACAAATAAGAAACGCCGCTGGATCATGCAACCAACAACGGAAATCATCATTTGTTTAGAAAATACAATCGACAGTCTCCATTTATAACAAGGTGTAACGTATAAATGGAGATCAGTGCAACTCGGAACAATTGGTTAGGACATTTCCACTCATTGTCCAGGATAAAAACTATGCTCCAAACGAGTTTACTGTTAAGAAATTGGGACAGCCAACGGACATATTGTCATGGGACTGCTGGAAAACACTTCTCTACCCGGCGGCAGCAAAAGTTAGTACGAGAAATTGCAATCTAAATTACATTTCTTCGGTTCTGAACAGTTGTTATTCGCTTAAGTGCAATGTATTCTACCGCTTCAAAATATCTATGTCTAGAATTCTAGAATAGTTTTCCATCATAAATAAAGACTAGCCTACCTGCATCAAGCACAAACACACACCGATTACTATTATTCACACACTGAAGAAGAACTATTCAATAAATTTAACACATTGTACCAATAAATCTAATACGTATTTCGATACTTAATGTCATCTTTTATCGATTCCTGTATTTTTCCCTACCATAAATTCCATTTCCCCCTAAAGATCTATTGTTCTCAATTCACACATCACGACATGAATTGATTTTTTTATGAAACATTCATGTCGAAAGAACAGATAATTTAATTCACTAAAATAATAATCATTAATATATTTATTAACGTTTTGAGTTGGTAGTGTCAGATTAAAAAAAATAATTTAGGACTATATAGGCTACAATTTTTGATTGTCTACTACTATATGCATTTGGTAATGCAATCAAAAATCACGTATCCATTCCTCAAATTATCACATCCATCATACTTCACTTTTATCATGCGGAATGCTTTGTATTTCTCATTGAGAGATAAGATATGTCAATCAAATAGTATTCTTCCATACATCTGTGCTCCTCTAATTGTAATCTACAAACATCTCGAGCTGTTTAGGCATGAAGCCAGAAATTCATAACCTTAAACAAATATTACAGGACACTCGATTCTGAATTAATCCGTTTAAGAAGATACAGCTTTGAAATATTTTGGTTCAATTTACAATGTAACGGGAAGATGCCAAGTACATTACTGGGAGTGAACTACAAAAGGAGGACACTTTAAGATGTCTGTGCAGAGAAATCTCAATTAAAGCAACCACAGCTGGTTCCGTAAAAAGGGGGTTCTTTAGAGGGGTGATCGCTAAATTGGAGGAGTTTTATTTTTCACAAAAGAATCGTAGAAATCGGGTGTTAAGGAAAGTACCCGATATATCGTATGTATATGAAAGGATTTTAGTACATGAGCAGCATTATGAAATATTAAACATGTTGACTAAGTTTTAAGTTGCCTTTTTGAACTAAATGACTTTCTAGAGTTATTGCTAACTCTTCAAATGCATATTAAAATATTTATATCTTCTTCTATTGTGTTAAAATCAACTTTTAAACCATTTTCCTTTTTAGTAGTCCCAATATAAGTCTTTCGGTAACAAACCTCCATTTTCTGGTGAAGACTCAATAGTTAATGAATGTCATCAGTAGAGTTGATATTTATACAGTGAAGTGACAAAAGTCATGAGATACCTCCTAATATCGTGACGGACCTTCTTTTGCTCGGAGAAGTGCAGCAACTGGACGTGGCATGGACTCAAGTCGTTGAAAGTCCCCTGCAGACATACTGAGCCATGGTGCCTGTAGCTGTCCACAATTGCGAAAGTGTTGCCAGCCCAGTATTTTGTGCATTTTGTGCCCAGTATTTTGTGTGTTTTGATTATGTCAAATGTACATTATTAAATGTTCGATGGGGCTCAGGTCGGACCAAATCGTGTCAAATTGACGATAGTGTGCCATAAGTGATAGTGGTTTGATTAAGATGCTCCTCTTCAGCTTATCCTTCATGAAGCTCCACAGGTTTTCTATGGAGTTCATGTCAGGGCTGTTTCCTGGCCAAGGCAGTATGCTAATATCTTTTTTTAATGAGGTATTTCTTAACGGTTTTTGCTTGACGATAGGGTGCGCACCTGTCGTGCATCAACACGTACAGGTCTTCATCAAACCAGGTTACTAACTGCGGCAGTAATTCTTCCTTAAGAACTGTTAAATATTTGTATTGTTTCATCGATCCCTCTACTACGTAGAGTCAGTCTATCAGGACCCAAGGAAGATATTATGCACCACACCAAAATCGATGTAGGATGTTTAACATTTTATTGAACAGATTCGAATTTTAACGCCTCACAAGAGCAACGTCGAAATATCAGGAACATTGTCAGATAGAGTGAAACATGATTTACCATTCAAACAAACTTTCTTTCAGGTTTCATACGCCCAGTATTTCTGACCTCGTGCGCATTCAACACGATTCTTTGCCATTGCAGGAGTAACTTTTGCTTCTTTTTCTTTCTGGGACGTAGTGATATTATGCCCTCTCCACAGTGAATTCTTCTCACACTTCCTGAGGGAACACGTGCTTCATAATGAACCATCTTCATACTTACAAGAAGCTTTTCTGTTCATCATAGCTACATTTTTTAGTTTTTTGATGCCTCGGGGAGAGCTTTGGTATTTGCCCATATTTTCCTTCTCTCTCATTCTCTCTCTCTCTCTCTCTCTCTCTCTCTCTCCTATCTCTCTCTCCTATCTCTCTCTCCTATCTCTCTCTCCTCTCTCTCCTCTCTCTCTCCTCTCTCTCATCTCTCTCTCCTCTCTCTCCCCTCTCTCTCTCCTCTCTGTCTCCTCTCTCTCTCCTCTCTCTCCTCTCTCTCCTCTCTCTCCTCTCTCTCTCTCCTCTCTCTCTCTTCTCTCTCTCCTCTTTCTCTCTCTCTCCTCTTTCTCTCTCCTCTCTCTCCTCTTTCTCTCTCTCCTCTTTCTCTCTCTCTCCTCTCTCTCTCTCTCCTATCTCTCCTCTCTTCTATCTCTCCTCTCTCCTATCTCTCCTCTCTCCTATCTCTCCTCTCTCTCTCCTCTCTCTCTCCCCTCACTCTCTCCTCTTTCTCTCTCTCCTCTTTCTCTCTCTCCTTCTCTCTCCTCTCTCTCTCCTCTCTCTCTCCTCTCTCTCTCCTCTTTCTCTCTCTCCTCTCTCTCCTCTTTCTCTCTCTCTATCTCTCCTCTCTTCTATCTCTCCTCTCTCTCCTCTCTCTCTCCTCTCTCTCCTCTCTCTCTCCTCTCTCTCTCCTCTTTCTCTCTCGCCTCTCTCTCCTCTTTCTCTCTCTCCTCTTTCTCTCTCTCCTCTCTCTCCTTTCTCTCTCTCCTCTTTCTCTCTCTCCTCTTTCTCTCTCCTCTCTCCTATCTCTCCTCTCTCTCCTCTCTCCTATCTCTCCTCTCTCCTATCTCTCCTCTCCTCTCCTCTCTTCTCTTCTTGACGTTTCGTTTTCTCTCACTGCAATACCAACTCTACTAACATATCTTTGACTTGTTGCTATTCTCTTAGCAATATGCCTCTGTATATAGCTACCTTCTTCCAGAATACTTACAATTGTAAATTAACGAGAGGAAATACCCTTCCTCCTTCCCATTTTACACTGTTAACGCACTGTTAATCCTTCAAAATCACGTAATTGAAATAAGTCTCCACGACAACGAGCAATTTAGCTGATCTATTACATCATGCGAACTCTGTGTGTCTCACTTAAGAAAACAAAACGAAAGAACAAAATAATAAAACGACACGTGACAATGTGTAATGTTGACGTACGCAAAACAACACTTGTACTATCGCACGCAGTCATTAGAGAATAGCTATAGTCCTGCTACCAAATGTTCATAAGCGACACTTTCTAGAAGATGGCAGGTTAATTCTTAAAAATTATTTTCAGTTCGCCGGGAGTCTGCTATTATATCACAAAGTCAGAACTTCTATGTTATTATATGAGTCTAATAATTTGAACAGAACTGTATCTCGTTAATTGCCCTCAGGGGTTCTATTAAACTCTACACCCAATTTGTAAATTACGATAAGGCAATTTCGCATTGCTGTTAGTGCGTGAAGAAAATTAACTTCTTAGTCCATGGGGAACCTTAAAATGTCTCAGAAGTTCTTAGTAACCACGTCTTTAAGTACGAACTGTGCGCTATTTAATGTAGCATACAGTAAATTGTGTAGTCAGAATCCACGTTTTGGGGATCCTTTATATCGAAAAAATAACGGAAAACGGATGTCTATCCGTCTCTCTGTGGTCGGTGCCTAAGCCGTTCACATGATTTTCTCCAAAATGTGTTCTCCAGAATTGATAATAAAAACGAACTGAAGATTATGCTAGTTTCAAACGGATATGTTGATTTTGGGGATACTTTTTTCTTAAGGCCTCATCATTTTAAAAATTTTCTCAAAAATGACACCGAGTTTTTTATTAAACTTTTCATTAATTGATTGGTGATTCTGGCTGCGTTAACCGCTGAAGTCATTAGTTCCGTAATTTTAGTGCATGTTTTCCTCGAGTGGTGGTGTTGATCACCCCCTCCCCGAATGGTGAGATTGGTGAGATCCGGTGCCGACCTACCTTTCGGCTATTGGGATTTTCCCCAAACAGGTATCTCCCTTCAGCGGGTACTGCCTCAGCCGGAATGTGCTCTTAAGCTCCCGAACGTTCTCGCGTCACGTGTGATAGTGTAGTGCATGTAAGAATAAGGGTGTGTGTAAGTAAGGGTTGAAAATAGAACAAGGAAGGGGAAAGAAATATCGCCCTTCTGCTAGGGTACTGCTTCGTCATTTGCCTGGTATTGATCGGAGAACCCACAGAAAATTACCAATCACAGCAGCCGGCCGCTAGAATTCTCCTCCAAATCGCGACTGAATTCTACCTCGCTGTGTAGCTATTATCAAAAATCCTGCCAACGTCGGGACCATTTGGCAGGACCTCCCGGTCAAAGCACTGCAGTAACAGCGGTTGATGCCCTGAGCCACATCTCCCGGTTTTTGATTAAACTTTGTTCTCGGATGACGGAAAGAACGCTTAAAAAATGGAGCAGGTCTCATTTTCCTTGAACTCTCTGAATTTTCGAAAATTGCAAGCGTTACAAATCATACGAGGTAGTGTATGTTCTTGTAGCACCACTATTTTTATTTAACCTGTCATGCCATATTTCTTTAAAAACAATTTAATCAACCTTGACATTTACTACTATTTTGTGAAAAGAGTGCCACTGTTTTGCTCGGTTACTTTTCCGTGATGTAGGTTTAGATTGCCAATCTGCGATATTCGTTAAGGAGAATACAATTTCAAGGAGTATAGTCAAAATATATACCGGATCGCCAGTTTTATAAAACGGGAATATGTAGTGTTCCTTCAAACATGTCTTTGCGGGACGGGCCTATTTAACGGAGGGTCATTACACGCAGTCCTAGTGAAGTGACAACGCTTGGGCAATACCTGCCACTAAGTTCTCCAACAAATAAGGAAAATACGGTCTTGAGTAACACCTCAAACGGTATAATTTTTTTTGGTTTTTTATTTACTCAAGATAACGAGTCATTGTGCTGGGAAGGGCAGTGACAGCTGGTCACCAGTCTTCCGTTTTGCGCGTTCGCGTTAACCATACCCGAAGTCGTCTAGTCCACTTTCATTAGTCACTGGAATTATCGATGTGAGAATGAAATACCTTTTCATACTCTAGGAATAGGTAAACCGCATTCACGTGCGCATAGACGTACAGGATATCATTTATATCAAATCCATGTCGTAAAGAAAATCCGAAGCGCTTAATTCTTTGTTAGTGAGCAATTTGCTCGAAAGTGTAGAACATAGTCTCTTGTGTTATTCCGAAGGTAAAAACGTCACGGTCCCCCAAAAGGGCCACTCCAGATGGAAGCCCATGTCCTTCGAAAAGATAAAAGTTACAAAATGTTTTTAATATATTACACAACCGTGCTGTACAATCTTATATATTTGGTACAACATATTAATATTACTAACAATAAACTTACGTTTTCAAATTAAATTTTAAATGTTTACCTCCTGTTTCAATTCAAACTATTTCCATCAGAATTTCTCTTAAAATTTGATACACCGCATGAAACAATGCACCGCTGCGGTAGCCCACCACCTCTCCATCGCTTCCCAACGGAGGAAATACGATGACGTCACAGGACCAGGAACTCGAAATAGAGGTGGAAGGGAATGTCTCATGGTCGTCAACTATAGCATTTAAGAACAGTGAAACCCAACAGGCTGCCACCTCTATGTAGGGTCACCTACACAAACGACTTTTCTGCAACGGATTGATTTCCATAAGTCACGAGTGATATTCCCTCTTTTCAAGGGCCACCTGAAGGAGTGGCCAGCACATTCGAAGAATTACCTTAGTTTTCGATGTCTCAAGCGCATTTGCGAACTGCCATTCATAGTAAACTCAAGAACAAAGTAGAGAAGATTTCTGATCCGTTTAATTTATTCTACACGGACGATTCATATATTAATTCAATACTGACGTCCCCAGAGTCGCATTATCTCACAGCGGCAATTAATTTCTGTTTCGAGTAACTAGCGATGATTTTAATAAAATCTTTTAACGAAAAACGGCCCGTCTCCGCTTCACAGCATTCCTATGGTTTGTTAACTCGTTATTTCCTTCTGTGGAATCTGTTAACGACTCGCGGACGCACCGCGATTCCGATCTACAAGGTCTTTCGTAACTCCTTCGTTACGACGGCCCCGTGTATAAGTTAATGCGGATATGAAAATCCCAACTTCTAGTATATTCTAAAGGAATGAGTGGGAAAGTCAATGGGGATTATTCCAATATTTGCAAGGTGAACAAAACTGATCTTTGAAATGAAATA
This sequence comes from Gryllus bimaculatus, assembly GCA_017312745.1. NCBI lineage: Eukaryota > Metazoa > Arthropoda > Insecta > Orthoptera > Gryllidae > Gryllus > Gryllus bimaculatus. The sequence continues at coordinate 371,130 of BOPP01000399.1, forward strand.
GTGTTGTTTAAAGTTATTTTGCATTTAGAATGGCAATTAAAGATGTGGAAAGAGAACAAACTTCATAACAACGAAAATCAGCAAAATTATGTAATTAGAATAAAAGTGGTTAATTGATTATGGTTCCAGTAATCTCATAACTGAGTAAAGCGGCCCACTACTATTAACAGCCAAGTAGTTGTCGGAACAATTGGCGACCGCTAGTCAGTTTCACTGGATGTATACATTAAATGTAATTAACTACAAAGAAGCACAATGTAAAAATAGTTTTCTTTGTTTTTCTAATACGTACTACAGGCATACAGTTATATTATTAATGCAACAAAATACAACTAAAATCAGATTTCAATGTTCCAGGGTCTGGTAAGTATGGTACAACCCGACGGCGTTAACACGAGCGAAGCAGATTACCTGCAAGCTAAAGATGCGTATGAGTACACTTATTCCTAGCATGGCTATTTTGTAGTATATAGTTTTATTATAAAAAACCGTATTACAAGAAGTTTTAACACACAGTGGCCGATAGCACAAATTAACGGAAATTTTATAGATTTGGTTATTAAACCTCGCTTCCAGCGCCCTCATTTTACGAACTTCAACGGGGCCGTTACTTGCCGCGTTGTCGGCCCATTACCAATAACCTATAATAAATAACAAAATAATGATTAACATAATAACAATAAATATAAAACTATGAAATGCATTCATCCCCTTGCGCTTTTTCCGCAGTCGCCTGGTCGGCCTTGGCAGCGAGAAGCAAGCGTGCCGCAGGAAGCCGGGCGCCCGGGCTTAGCTTGCGAGGGCTGGCGGCGGCCACGCGAGCCCGGCGGGAGGCGGGGCCGGGCCGGCGCCGGGCCGGGGGCGGACGCGGAGGCGGCCATGGACCGCGCCGAGAGGCAGTTCCGCGAGCGCGTGCGGCGCTTCCGACGCACGCCGCCGCCGCCCTCATGGTGGACGGTGCCCATCGAGAACAGCTACCGCCTCGCCCTCGCCGACTACGTCGACGAGGAGGTCAATTCCTTGCGTTCATACCGCCCGAAGAGGCCTGTCCAGTGCCTCTGACGGTGATGGTGTAACGGTTAGCGTATCGGATTGTTAAACCCAAGATGGCGGGCCCCGAAAACCCGATCGAAGCCGGAAGCCAGGGCGAGAAAATCCTTCGAACGCCTTCCTCCGGAGGGGAAGTAAAGCCGGCTGTTCCATGTTACTAGATTTACTGCATGTAAAAGATCCTCAAGCTTAAATGAAGCCTCTTTCAAAATTCAAATCGCCTGTTTCGTCGCCCAAGATACCCTCTTTCTCCGCTAGTGAGAGAAAGGATTGTATCGAAATTTGCGTGGTCAGACGGAAGAGCGGGCCTGTTGGCCCGAGTCTCGCCACCTAAAATAAGGCATCAATTCAATTCAATTCAATTCAATTCAATTCAATTCAATTCAATTCTGACCGGGAGGTCCTAGGATTGAGTCTCAGGAATTTCGACACTGGCTAGATAGCTAGGTTCAAGTCATGAGAATTCTAGTGGCCGGGAGCTCTGACCAGTAGTATTCCGTTTTTCGAATCAACACCATGCGAATGCCGGAAAACTAGCTTAACAAACAGGTCACGGGCCGTGCTCCATCTTTCCTTCCCCTTCTTTGTCCTATACTCACTACTTACTTACCCACACTTACACTTAAATGCACTACGCTACCACACCTGTTGGGAGAGTCACGAGCTTAGAGCTTGTCCCGCCTGGCGAGGTGCCCCAATGGCTGGAGAGGAAGTTGGAGAAAACTCGCAAGCCAAGGCGCCGGATCTCGTCATGCAGTAGAGGAGGGCACTGCCCTCTCCGCCAAAAAACATGAACTACACGTACGGGACTAAAAACCTTTGCCTTTAACGCGACCGGAAACAGTAATCAATTTCTTAGCGTGCGCACAACAGGTTCATGGGATACACAGACATTTTCGATAGGAAAATAATTATTTCCGTAAATATGATTAGTTGTTGATTTTACCCTCTTGAAGCTGACAATTTGGGGTCACAATTTGGGGTCACATTTTGGGAAGAGGCTGTCCAGGCCACGGCTTTAATATAGAATTAAAAGTATTTATTATTTGTATAATGAAAGTTATAACTGCATTATGTTTTTTCCTAGTAAAATGTGACATTTGTAAATAAAAATGTTTAATGTCAAAGGGGGACCACAAAAGTAGTTAACCCCGGATCGTTTAAGGCTGCGCACTCATTCGTCGAATGACGAAGCGTGGTTAGCAACGTTTAAAGAAGAAGAGAAATGTACCTTCACAAGTAGAGAAATGTTTAGAAATGTACCTTCACAAGTAATATTTAACTTATTTGCATCTGCAAACGAACTACAGATTTGATTTTATAGTACTGCTAACAAAATAGCAATCCACACCGTCTCTACCCCTAACATAACTAGTCGTTCTACAATAGCACGCATTATTTGGAAAGACTACGCGATATTGTACTACTTCATGAGCCTGCAAAATGGTTTTCTACAAGCAACCGTTTTTTCTTCACGCCGAGATACGAACAGGACCGTGAAGTTAGCGCGTTACCACCATACCATGCAGTCAATCGGCCGAACACGCTTTTGTCGACGCTTAAAAATCGAATGTTCTCTTGATGCTAAAAAATCGAATGCACAAAATTGCACGAACACACAAATCTTTCGCAAAATTGTACAGGATCTTAATTTAAGATCCTTCTTTGAACAACTGATTTCACTCAGCAAAAAAATTATATCTTCAATATTATAGTTGTGGGGGGAAAACAAAAAATGTGAACTTTCGCAATTTTAGAAAATTATGGAATTTACGAAAATGAGCCCTTTGACAATTTTTCTTGAGGGGTTTCGATGACAAGGTTTAATCCAAGTATATGGAGTAATATTTTATACAATTTTGAAAAGTTGAGGACGGACACACGGGCAGACGCACACTCAGACGGCCAGTAATAAGTGGAGTGAAATGTGGCCTATCTCCGACGCATTATTTCAATACTCTCGCTTCCTACATTGACTTTGAGGACTCGGTGAAAAACACAAAAGAAAAAGAAACAAACTGATCTAATTGATGTAAAATAATTTCCAAAACAAAATACGAAATTGTGCACATTAATCATATCTAACGTGCAGACTCTGAAGAAGAAATTCGAAGCAGCAATGTTTAAATGACCTTTTGTATTACGTCATCATTGTGAATGAAGTGATGTAATTTATAATTAGGTTACGGCATGAAAGCTCAGTAAATTCCCTCCTCCAGTGTCCCCATTATTATTAAAATAAATCGATTCTCGATGTGTCTAATAATTTGATAAATCAAACTATCTTTTTTTCATCTTAAGATATTGTCAGCTAAACAACTGCAATTGAAATTAATAATAATTTGTAGAGCGTCAGCACCTATCTTATAAGTTAATTTCAATTAAATGGATGGTAGTTTTAGGAACAGTTTTCAAAATGACTGCAAATTATATTTCGACCGTTGCGAAAATTCTAATGCGTTAGAAAAAACATATTGTAGCGATCATTTGTTTTACACCAAAATTCTGCGAAATTGTCATGCTGTGTAAGAAACGTTGAATTAAATCTTATTCCAAGAATATCTTAAATATTTATTTCTCGTCAAAAACAGCAAAAACTGTGTGTGATTAATGGGGGAGACCTACAATCTCCGCGCGTTTTCTTGGGCTCCAGAATCTCTACCCCTCTCTGTTTAAGGTTCTCAGTTGGATGATGAGTGATGAACCAACAAAGCGTGGTTAGCAACATACGAAAACTAGGTTTTCGGACCCAATAGATGTATAATTTTGTAATTGAAAATGTATGCGCATTGGCAAAAGAACTTCAGATTTTATTTTATAGTCTGGCAACAAAATAACCCACACCCAACGACCCCACACCTACCACAACTAGCAAAAGGACAGCTCAACAAAAAGTACGCAAAACTGAAGTTATATTTATGTCTAGAAGCAAACAAGGGGCAATCTCAGCATTTGCTCAATGGATGAAGAGAAACTGAACAATAAACCTGATAGAGATGTGGGTTATAGACCCAGAAGTTGAAGCATACAATTTCTTAATTTCATATTTTGTCTTTCAGAAGTAACCATTACAAATGAATGCAACTATAATATTAATGAAAATAAATATGCTTGTTTTCGATGATCAATAGTCTCGAATTGTTTAGAAAGTTATGCAGTAGATTTGAATTATTTCAGTCCCTGTAATTAGCCCAATGTAATGTTTGACTATCCTTGATTCCATTCGATGCCTCCACACGAGAAGTGAAACGTCCGCTAAAGCACTCTCACTTTTTGCACCCTCGGAGCGTGTTTATCGCCCTTCGCATTCCTAACGCACTTGCTCTCGTAGTCAACGTTTGCCATGGCTCTCGCTAGAGTGCAGGCGCAACGGATGCCGCGATGCCCCCTAGGAGCTACGTTGGAAGCTCACAGCTTCAAGACCAAATGAAAATAGCTTTGAATGAATACATGCGAGTAGTCACGTGCTTTTAACCTGCGTTCTTCAGTGATGTCCCAATCACTTCTCAAAGTATCTCGATATTAATAAATGAAAATTAGTGGAAATTCGCGGCATACTGAAACTTTTCTTACTCTTGAGTGTTATTACTCAACACCAACTTACATTACAACAATAATACATTACAAAGATTTCAAGATCATCCATTGCAAAGTTTCAGAAAAAAACCTCTGGCTTTAATATTGAGGTGCGTAACAGATTCGAAAAATATTTTTGAACTTTTTCAATTTTCAAAATATCAAAGGTTTTGATGAAAACGGTAACTATACCATGTTTAGAAAAGCATTTTCTAGTATTCAAACAAAAATACTGGAAAATAACTGCAGCTATTTCACAAAACAAAAAAACAAAACTTGAAAATTTTGCAGAGGCTACACGAAGAACCGTAAAAATTAAAATATCTTAAGGCACAACTATATCTTACTTCTGAAGTATTTACGAAATTTCAGATCAAAAGCTACTAAACTGACAGATGTATGCGTGACACATTCATATATTCACCATCCCTCTCAATTTCCGGATGCAAATTGTATCTCCACGCCAGTCGCAACAATATTGAAGATACTTGTTACAGCATTAATAAACTTTAATCCTGACTTGTGAGCAAAGTTGTAACTCAAAAGAATCTTGAACGCCTATTTTACGACCGAAATTCGTGATCATATAGTTGGGGTGATTCCAGTACTCAAGTTCTTAAATTCAGTACAGGTAGGAAAAGTAAAAATATCAAAATAAATAGTATCAAGTTTTCCGATGTACGCGAATGAATTCCTTAAAAAAAAAGAGGAATAGAAAATGTTATTATCGACTATTTTGACAAATCGAAATTGATAAACGGCAAAATCTCTGAACAACGCTGGCGGCTAACCCAGCAGATTTTCTCCAAAATTGATTTTCCCTAGTCGATCTGGCTGATGTCGCGGCCCCTTGAATTTGAAATCGATATTTTAATGAAGGGGGCGGGGTACTTTACATGAAGCCCCTGGAACATATTAGAAAAATGTCATTGATTGTGATTAAATTTTGTTTTGCAGTCAATCGATTTTTCGGTATCAAGGACCAACAAAACAGGGATTCAGAATACACCACATGTTAGAGGATTTTTTCTAAATTTATAAATTGGATTTATTCACTTTTCCCAGGGCCCTATAATAAAGAGTTTTTCTGTCGAAAATTCCCCGCTATTTCGTGCAGCTTTGCGTAACTTATCTTCTCAGAAATTTCTTCTTATGCACGAGAAAGTAAAAATTAGAGGGTGATGGCGCAATTCTGACTTCAGATTCGGATTCAGCACGTCGAAATACATAGATAAACATGAGACATGTATTTGCGTCTGACACCAACCCCCGAAAACAAAAAATACAATGTCTCCTTTGTGTGTGTGTGTGCAAAAAGTAAATGTTGAGTGATGGCGCAATTCTAGCTTTAGATTCGGATTCAGAGCGTTGAAAAACATACGTCAAGTCTTTGGGTCGGCCAACTTGTGTGTGTACGTATATGTATGTATGTGTGTGTGTGTATGTATGTGTGTGTATGTATGTGTGTATGTATGTGTGTATGTATGTGTGTGTATGTATGTGTGTGTGTGTGTGAATGTATGTGTGTGCGCGCGCCTGTGTTATTTTGCCATACTAATGAAATGTTTTTGTTTTTTTCTGAAAGTCTGTTCTATCTTTCAGTATTCTGTAAAAAAATAGTTATATGATCGATTTCAAGATATATTATGGTATAGTTTGAATGTTTTCATTTATTTGAGTTCACAATAACAGGAAATTTCTAATATTTTTTCTTTTCATTTCATTTGTTAAAAGTATACTATATTAATCTACTTGCTCTCGTTTTTTTAGCACTAAGGAGATCAGAAAAATCTGGTGATAGAACCAATGTAAAATATTTCTGTTATATACTTAGTTTGCTTCACTAAAACTAAAATAAATTACAAGTAGAAAAGGGCCACAAGTATTACTACTCATTATAACATTTTTTTGAATATTTGATGTGAGGCATAAAGTAGTTTATGTAGATTTCCTTGCCTCTATACAAATGCTCGTTGAAACGTTTAGTGGACGTTCATGCTTGTCCAGGAGTACCTGCGGCACACGTTCGCCACGGGCGTGGAGAAGTGGCCGACGACGGGTCTGATCAAGAAGCTGGAGCGGCGCAGTGACGGCTGCTTCTACTACTACGGCGAGACGCGCGAGTGCCCCGACGTGGAGCCCGCGGTGGCGGCGGCCGTGGCGGCGTACGGCACGGGCGTGGCGCGCTGGCGCCCGCTGCCGCGCGGCCGCATGCGCCTCGTGCTGGTCAGTGGCCTCGCGGGACTCGGTGTAGTCCGGCAAGGTAAAGGACTCGCTGGGCTGCGGAGGGGGGCCGCGCAGTGGGGCACAGGTTTACTGATTCTGGTATATGGTTCCGGGTACGTCAACTGCTATTGTCATTAGACCTGGGCGTGGTGTGTTGGCGCTTACTGCCGCAGGCGCCTCGGTGTAGTCAATCAAGGTAAAAGACTCGCTGGGCTGCGGAGGGGGGCCGCGCAGTGGGGCACAGGTTTACTAGCCATGGTGCGCTGGCGCCCGCTGCCGCATGCGTCTCGTGCTAGCCAGTGGCCTCTGTGCAGTTCGGCAAGGGAAAGGACTCGCCACAGCGCGAAAGAGGCTGGAGCACAGGTTCATCGATTTTCATTGGTTTTCGGATTCGTCAACTACTATGATCTTGTTGGTGTAGTGAATATTGTTCTGCGTGGAGATTGCGGTGTTCCTCCTCTGCTGGATGGTGATATCTTGCACCGACCAGGGAGGTTACTTTCTTAATTTATTTTTCGTAAAACTGAACTAATGTATAGACTTAACGCAGCCAGAAAAACGAAAAGACTCCTATAATGGTCAGAGGATTTAAGACCTCCCTCTGTTAAGATCAGTCGAAGAAAATTATTATTCCAAGATATGGTATTTCTTGTTTACACGAGTTTTGAACGACGGAAGAACAAAATTAAATAGGTCATGAAACTTACTGCCGGCTGAGCTTAGTTCAGAGGCAGCATTGCCACTGACTCTGCAGTGGCCCTGACCGGGTGGTTCTAGGCTTCAAGTCCCAAAAGAATTTTCGACAGTAGCATAATAGCTAAGTCGAGTTCAGCCGCTGTCTCGAGGAGAATTCTTGCCGCGCTGCTCTGATTGCGAGTTTTCCGTGATTTCTCCGATAAATACGAGGTGAATGTCGGACAAGTGCGTTAACAAACGAGACTCGGAAAGCGCGCGATATTTTCTTCCTCTTTCCCCTCCTATGCTCTCGCCACTCACTTTACTACCGCACATGTGGAGAGCTCTGAGATTGTCCCGGCTGGGGCGGTGTCCTGCTGGAAGAGATACCTGGGGCGATCTCCTGCACGCCGATGTGTAGGTAGACGCACCATCCAACGGGGAGGAAGGCCGTCCCATCCAGCGATAAAACATTAACTACACTAACGGGACCAATTACTATAGAAGTTGACGTACCAGGAAACATCAATCCATCACATTATCTTCGCGAAATTGAAATTGCGACTGTTCACCGCAAACGTCATAAAATACCTAGTAAAAACATTTTTGCCAAGAAATGTTTTAAACGGCGAATTCTTGTTTTTGTTAGGTATGGATTTATTAAATTATTCAGATTTGTTATATACAGCAATAATGTGGAATAAAATAGTAAGTCTATGTAGGTTAATGAGTCTCGTTTTCGGACGAAAAGTTCTTTTAACACAAAAACATCGTTATTTATTAAACCTCCTAACCTGAACGTAAGAAGTTAATGTAATTATTGCTCTCTTCAGTAAACACCATTACAAAAACCTAGATATTTTCTAGGAAACCTAGACATTTTTTTGAAAATGTTGAATTTTACTCTAAATTGACAATATGAGATATGATTTATGTATTACTTCGTTTTAATGGATAATGATTTTGTTTTAATAGAGGATATTGGAATTAAAATAACTAAATTTGTGGCAATAACTGTAAACTAACTTCGCCAATAGCGGTGGGCCAGGTTCCGGTGACGTACTCCGGCTACTCCGGAGCAGTACTTTTAAATCTAGCGCCAGTTGCTTTGGACGCTGTGCCCGCGTTCACAACTAAGTTACGTTCATGTAAGGTTACGTACCCAGTTACTTTGCCCGCGACCTCGACAAGCCTGCCACAAATGGGGACCGACCGCGACGAACGCCCCGAAGGACGCCGGACGCAATGCTCTTCTGCACTCGCCCCACACGCAGTAGCGGCTGCGGCAGGGAGACGCTAGGGTCACTGCTCCCCCTCTCCTACTGAGATCTGTATTTCTCCTCCTGCTCTGTTTAAAATAATCTCTGGGGATCTTTAGGGTTGTTTTCGAATCGAACGCATCTTTACCTTTCATACTCCCGCTTGTTCCATAGAACGGTTTTTATTGGCAGCGGACACTTGCCTCTGTGTCCTAGCAACCTCGTTGCCCGGCGCTATCTATTGATCGATTTTTAAACTTACAATATTCCTTACGCTTGACGTACGTCCATTCCCGTACTATCTTTCGGTGTTCTGATTAACTGATCTCCCCCTTCACAAGCATTCAGTGCAATAGTGTGCAGTCGGCATCATCTTTCCGATTCGTAGACAAACCTGTGCGTGCACTAAGTTCCGATCTTTGCGACCAGTTCGCGTCGTTCATTCGCGTCGTGCCTTGAGCTTGAGAATGTTCCTAATTCTGTAAAATGCCGGAAAACAATCAATCTTGATTATGATGCAAGGCTATGCTGAAAAGAATTGGGCCACCTCGGCCTAATATAAAAATTACACAATGTGATATAAAAAATGGCAATCGTTCTTTTGTATGGGAATTTCACAGGGGTAAATGACTGTTTTAATTTTATGGAGAATTTAACTTTGTGTTTTCTCTTTGATGGTAAAATGTTCCCACACTATCAGGAAAATTTCATTCAACAAAAGGTTGATCGAGTTTTACAGTACTATCCGTTCGTGAGCTAGCAAACTGAAATATGAGCTGAATGGTCTATATAGGAGTAACGTGGGCTGTGCCGAAGGAATTTTACCACTTTGGAAGTGTTAGTGAGTAATAACTTACTGAACGTGTTTTCTGGATCAGTTAAACTGTGGAAAGTAATCTGTTCCACTCTAATGACAACTGTAGAATCCGAGAGAGCTTTCTCCACTTTGAAAAGAAATACCATGACGGAAGAGAGATTGAATGCACTTTGTATGATATCATTAGAGGTTTGAAACGATACTCAGTTAATTTTAAAGAATTTGAAATAGATAAATTTGCAGAATGGAAAAATTAGAAGACTAAATTTAATTTATAGTTCCAGTGTTTTGCCTGTCTTCCTGGGAGATAATTCGATTGTAAATATTATTTATTTGATTTGAACAGTCCAAATATAACAATTTTTCAAATGCCTAACTTTATTGGATCCTGTAACTTTGTGTGCCCTCCCTATTGTGTAATCCCAGAGCCGCCACTGGCCACACGCCGGCGGAGCGTTTAAATCACCGACATGTATAGTAAGATTTATTTATTCGTGCACTTGACGTAAATCAGTTGTTGCGGTTTCATCCAATCGGGAGCTTATATGTCGCTACAGTGACGTCACAATGGGGACGTTCAAGCTCCCGATTGAACGAAACCGTGAACAGCTGATTTACGTCAAGTGCACGGTTAAATAAATCCTAGTATACATGCGCGACAATCTCGAGCGTATTGGCCGGTGACGTAGCTCACGCATGTTCCTTGACGTAATTCCCCGACAAAAAATTTAATGGGGTTAGGTCCGGTCCCATTGGCGGCGAGGCCATGGAGATCCCCAAGGTCGTGGCGGCTGCTCCTTAAGGGCTTTAGGGTGGCGCCCTTCCATGAAAAACCAACATCGATAATGAAACCTCTGCGGATACTCAGCATCAGGTTCGTTAATAATGTAATGTTGCCTGTGTAGGTTGAACATGCACCGGCTTAGGTGGCTCAGGGCATCAGCCGCTGTCTGGAGAATTATAGCGTCCGGCTGCTCTGTTCGGTAGTTTTCTGTGGTTCCTCCGATTAACACCAGCCAAATGCCGGAGCAGTACCCTAATAGGCCAAGGACCGCGCGCGGAGTTTCCTTTTTCTTCCTTGTCCTATCTCCTCCCTTCCTCACATATTTACTCTGACATCCACTGCACTGCCACACATGACGGGAGACCAATCGGGAGCTTAGAGCCGGCTGGGGTAATGTCCCGCTGGTGGGAGATGTCTGGTTGGAAAAGAACCCGTAAGCCGACGTGCAGGTCGGCGCTGAATCTCGCCATCTACCGGGGAATGATCACCGCTACTTCTCGCATCAAAAACATGCACTACACTTATGCGACTAACGACCTTGGCAGTTGGTGCGCCCGGAATCACTAACCTATAAATCATTCAGTACGCCTTCCTTTGTGATGGGTGATCCACGGCACACGGAAATAAAGAGGCGTGGTGAAGTAGCCACTGGCTGTGCGTCAGCCGCCGTCTTTCAGCCCATGCACGCGAACTATATTTTACATTTTTACATTTATTTTGTCCAAAAACTGTGTGACGTATGGAGATGATAATCTGCACACGTTTTCTTGAGTTCCAGAAACTCTTCATATCATTTTAAGTATAAATAGTTGGAAGATGAGTAAAAGTTAAAGATAAATAAGTAAAAATACATTTTAAAAAGCGTGACATGTACTATATACTTGCATGGGTGTAGACCATCCTCATGGAGTTCGTTGGAAATACACAGGAAATACAGCTGGTGATACACAGGTTCACAAGTTGATTCGCTGAACGTACGCGACTCGTGGTTAATTTGCAGTCCCTATTTCCGTCCGTGAACAGTCACATTGTTCCCACGACAACGAAGCTAAAGCGTGCTAATATGTCCCCCGTTGCTTGCACTTAAATGTCGATGCGATGTCACAGTAATGAGAAGCTTCAGATCTACTAACATTACATACTGAATCATTTTGCTCTTGACACTTGAACTTGAATTTTCCATAATGAACGACATACATGACGCACGTGCTTGTATTAAGGCTGGAGATAATGTTCCTAATCATGTACTAATGCATTACACGTTTCAGGGAGGCAATCGCTTCGACCGGTAGAGACAAGGTCCTCTCGTAAAGGGGATCTCAGACGGTGCGCCTCGTAATGGACGGCGTTCTTTCTTTCCTCGGATCATCCACACTCAACACCGCGGGATTTAGCACTCACAGGACAGTTCGCAGCCACTCACCTCTTCTCTAGTTTAAATGTACGTTAAACGAGTAGACCAGAGCTTTTTATGTGCAATCACGCTAAAGGTGAACCGCTTTGAAAAAAAAAACACACCATGAATGCGCTAAAGTTTTGGCAGGCAGATGTTCCCCTCCAAACATAACCATCGGCTGCCGCAACGAATTTCCCCTCCATCGTTGAAAGCTGTGTCGCCACGCGTTCGAAATCGGAGACAGTTGATGCTACTCGAGCACGACTGCTTCCCACGCGTCTGGCGCTAATTGCCTGGCATCAGTTGAGATTGCTTAGCCCCAAGAAGTCACACCCGGCAAAATCCCCGCCCTCGAGGTCGTTTTTTACGCGGTACATCTATAGCGCGTCTTTCAGGTTATCGTTTAATCCTAGCAATAACATGATATTAAAGGTATTATGTATTACCAAGGAGGATGTATTTTCATAACATATGTATTAAAGTAGTAAATATTAGAGACTTAAAATAGAAAACAGTTTTTCAAATCGTATTGAATGTTCAGTTTTCAAGTGATTAGTTTGGCTTTTTAACCCACATTCAAAGACACAGTAATAACTCAAATTAAAACAAACACATGTGATAAAATGCATTATGTTTTGAACAAAAAGCTCATAAGAAACAATATTAATGATTTTCAGCTTCCTAAAAAAATTGAAACCTATAAAAGACAAGACTATAAAAGATCATCGATAGGCATCCGAACCACTTGATAACGCTAGGGTTAAGTGTCAAATACGTTATTAAGACCCAAAGAATATCTACCATACGTAATAGTGTTTCGTCCACAACTGGGCGTGATCTACTACGTCTAGTCAACAGCCGAGTTCAGTTATCTCCCCATAATCCGATGTCGACCATTTGTGGAATTTCTTGAAGAGTAGATAATTACAGAGAAATTTCTAACACAGAATATAAGATTTTAATAAATAGTCACAACATCTTTTGTTGGAGCCAGAAATTCACAGAAGTAGACGAAGAGTAATTTCAGCAATGGAATCTCTTCCATAATATTCTTAAATTTATATTTTATTTCTACTACTAAGTCGAAAAAATTGAGAAAATGTGAAAAAATGTCCTAGGTACCGACAGGTAGCAGCTGTGGAGAGGATGGGGCAAAACTGAATAGCTAGCCAAGTGGTTCGTACTCGTATCATCGAATTTTGATAATTTTTTTTTTTCATTTAAAAATGCCAATCACTTAAAACCATCGAAAGCACAATATCGTTGTTAAAATAACTTCAGCTCCAGTAAATCTTCGTGATAAATACATCGATGTTTTTGTAGAAAGATCGGCATGGGTGTTGCATTCCTAGTAACCATCCCGTGGGCCCGCGGCACAGGTACAGCACCGCCGCCTACCCCTCTGACGGCGCCGCCGCGCCGCCGCCGCACCCCGCACAAGGAGGGCGCGCGCCCCTCCACCTACGCCTCCGCCCAAGCCGCTGCTCCCGCCGCCACCGCTACTGCCGCTGCCGCTGCCGCCGCCGCCACCGCGCCCGACGGCTCCGGCTCCGCCTCCGGCCCCGGCCCTGCCGCCACCTGAAGCGGCGCGACGCCGCTCTTTTGCCTCCCGCGCACGCCGACACCGCCCTCGCAAACATTTTATAGCTTTCGTAATGCGAAATAAATGCGAGATTTTTACGAGTTCACTCGCGTTATTTCCAGGGTCGGATTAAGATAAATGTATGGCTGTAGGCCCTCCAAGATTACTGGACCCTAATTGAGTGATTTTTCCCTGGTTCGTCATTTTCTATGGTCATGAATCTCGTTCGTAATACATGTTATATCCCGAGACCCCGCTGAATGGAGCCGATCTACACTTCGGCTTGTTGAATTCTCTCTCCATGTACCTTCCCCAACACGACACCGCACCAGCCGAGACAAGAGGTCAAATGATTAAAATTAGCACTTGCTTCGACGAATTTGCTCCGGAGCAAAGTGAGTCTACTCCATGATACTGAGCAAAAGCTCCATTTCGTATAAATAAAAACTTCATATGACTATGAGAAATTTGCTCGTGTCTCGCGAGCATTAGCTCGTTGTGAACTCGCCACGTAAAATGGCAGTTGATAAGCCCGCAGTCGACCGGTTCTCCTGACTCTGCAATTTCTGCACTCCAAAGTCCAGACCAAACGCTAATTTACCAGCAGTTCTAGCAGTAGCCAACGCGAGAACAGGAACAGAAGGGGAGACACCCTTTTGGGCGCCTTCACGTCGCCAAAGCGGCGCGCTTCCGATAAGCGGCAGGGCTTTTCTTACTCCGCCAGCGCTGCACGCCACCGCCAGCGCTGGAAAGGGGTGGGCTCTGCAGAATATTTCGCCGTCCTTTCGGCGACAACGAACAAAGGGACCGCAACACGAAAAACTCCGCGACCGGTGGAGCAGTGGGAATATCATAATTTAAAGCTGTGTTCTGCTAGCGGAGGCGCGTATGTCCTGCGCTCCTCGTAGCGAGGGTCCGGCACCGAACGCCACACGTGGAAGATCTCCATTCAAACCAATGCTCTGCTATGAGCCGCTTTCATACCAAACGTGGAGGCGTAAGCCCTCCATGATGCACTTTTGCTCTCTAAAATTGTTCCCCTCGCCTTCGCCCTGCTTTTATATTGGACGAGTTCTTCACAGTTGGATACGGACAGAGACGTTCCAGTGCTTTTTACGGCACTGACAGCTCTAGAGCAGTTCACATTCCACCACGGAACAAAAGGGTGTCGCAGTTCACCAGTTGATTTCGGAATTACGATAGGAGCGGCAAAGTATAGCGCAATTAAAATGTGCACTAATTTAATCTACATTGTCGGTGGGACCATCTGACACGATAATTTCGGAATGTTGACCAGTGAGAACGTTGCTCGATTGCATTGAGGCGAGCAAACCCATGGCAGCGTTGATCTATGTGGATAATAGTGACGAAATGGTCGCTTCCATACAATCTTCTAATATAATCCACTCTATATCAGTAGCGAGTGAACGGTTGCAAAGGGCTTCGTCAATAGCTGTGCTCGAATTCGTAGCTATGGTGAAACGTGTTGGTTCACCAATATTGAGAATCGACATATTAATGGTGTATATTACAGATTCTAATACGGTGCTCCTTTCACAAGTACGGGAAGTTCAAAAGAGGGCTGTGGGTGTTTACATCACCAACAATCAAGAAATGTGTAGCCAGTTAGTTTATTAGGCCTAGGTCATCGACTGACACCGGTTGTCCTGCAGGGATGTTTTATATATAGTGAGTGTGAAGGCTGGGAGGTGTTGCTGCGTGCACACACAGTTTGAAGGTAGGTCTGAACAGGAACCTCTGGAGAAAGCAGTGAGTCGTGAACCAAACTAGAGACTCCGCCGAAAGCATGGAGGCCGACATTAACATCAACCCTATATAGGTTAAACCGCAAAAGGTTAGAGGGCGTGGTGGAACCAGATGCGTCTCTTGTAAATAAAAAATTGAAAGCGTATAACTTGATAATAAGAGTTTTAGTTTGTCCCGTCCGAAAAGAATCCATAAAGATTCCAGGATAAGAGTCAGAGTTAAAAAGCTCGTTAATTAGACTTTCTTAACCCTTTTAATTTCCGCCTCTGCTAACCGGAAAAGTGAGTGTCCATCCCTCTACAGGCTACGAGATCGCTGAGCAAGTCTTAGGAGTCGGTGTAGGTGGTCAGAGTTTGGAGGATCGATCATTTTGAAGCGTGTGCGGGCCAGAGGACCGAGTGATGTCAACCGGGACTGAGAAGTGGATTCTTGGTTCGACTTCGTCTGTTTTTTATTGCTATTTAAGGTCGCATCAACACTAGATCATCGAGCACTATCGGATTTAACGTTATAGTAACTACGAAGATGACAAGATATGGTGATGATAGGGAGTGAAAGGGCGAACACAAATACAACCATGCCCGAGGAGACTCGAACCCGCGAACCCTTAGTTCGAGATCGCTACGACACTACCGCCTTAACGATCTCGGCCATTCGGACAACTTCATCTGTTTTTTTGCCATTTGGAAGAGATGCCTCTGTGCCTCTCGCGGTTGTTCTTCTTGCAAGTCTGTCCCGGGAACAGGTGTAGCCCTCTTCGGGGAAAGCTGTGGTGGCCGCCGGGGTCGGGGGAGGGCGGCGGAGAGGGTAGCCAGTTGTAGAGGCGCCGGGCGAACGCGGCCCGCCTCCGCAGGAAGCGACGACCTGCCTTCGCGCGAGGGCTTTGTGGAGTGGACGGAACAGAACTATAAAGATATAGGCGTACCATGCTGAATGCTAGACGGGAACTGTATTGTCGAAATACGGTACTGCTTGGCGTCATTAACATGGAATTGATTAGGGGAAGCCGTTGAAAATTTAGCTTTAGTGAAATTATATTCTCTTCTCTCGACAGCAGCCAAGCAGTCCAGATGGTAATGAACATTATAACATATTAATTTTGACTTTGTAGATTTACGTTGTGGTTGAATGTTTGTTTGACCAGTCCATAATAGTGAATGCTAAACAGTATTGTTCAATTGAGTTTTAAATGAATAAATGTTCGCATTTTTTAATGATAGTTACATTTATCGCATAGGAATTTTGCATTTAAAAATATTTTGACTTCGTGTTTAACATGAGGTGGGTAGGTTTGCATGAGGTTAGTTCCGTAGTGGGAACATCAAATTGTTAATTTAAAGGAAATAGTGGTCGCCAATAGAGGTTTCACTCAAAGCCTAGTGAGGAAAAGTCGCGACGCGATTATATAAAGCAGATGTAGGGATTTTCCGAATAGCGAACTGTATAATTAGCAAACAGTCGGGAACATTTATAGTTTACGTGGACAATGGTTTCATGAACCACACCACAGGAGGACCCAGGACATCCCATTTTGGAGAAGACGGGGGCATCGAACCAACCAAGAAGACATTCTGTAATCTTACGAACTTTATCAAAGCCGTACGGTTAAACAATATTAAAGGCCATAGAATCATTAATCAATAACTTGCTCAAAATATGTTATTAGAATCTTAAAACAAATGTTAATAGTGTGAAAAGAAAGGTTAATATTTCATTGAATTGCCATCAATTAAGTCTGCAGTAAATTCCACAGAAGTTCCAGAAATCGTGATTTTTGTAGTCACACTTTCACTTGCAAAAGGTAAAGTGACGTATGTTGTACGTCGAACTAATGCGAGATCGTAAAGAAAAACAGAGCTGGCCAAATTATGAGTTATTAGAGCAATTCATTTACAAACATAGATTAAATTACAAGATTCATAAAAACGTTATAAATGGCTGCCTAGCTTGGGGCACGATAAAATATATTTAATTAGTAACATCAATGATGTAGATTACAAAATGCCTTCCAACGCGGGGCAAGATAAACGTGAATAAGAAGCACGTTACAAATTGTCACGCCCAAAGTAGGGCCAGTTAATGCACGTTACAGTACGCAATAATAATTTATAATTTTCACAAAGATTTACCATTGAATTCTTCACATGTAAAAAAATCTAATAATTTTTTTTTATTTACGTCTGTAAACACGTGCTTAGCTCCTTGGCAACCACCTAAACGCTTTAAGAGCGCTTCCATAGCAACGGCCGTTAAAACGCTGGAGACTATTAAAATATTTTAGCGGACTCTAGATTATTTTTTACCAATGTACAAAAATATTTGGATAAATACGTCCCTTTTGTCCCCCATGTCAGTTTGCTCCCTTGGCTCATTTTGTCCCCTTGCCCTCTTCGTCTCTTTACCCGCTTTGTCCTACTTGTCTCCTTTATCATTTCACACACTGCCTTCATTATTTAACGGAGTGCCAAGACAGTGCACCAACAGCCCTTGCTAAAGAACATTGGGAATAGAGTAACTAGAAATAACAAGAAATATTGTATGTAACACATCCTCTATTAGTCTTTAAGGACTTGTCATATAATTATTTTGCAAACTACTGTTCCCCATGCATCCCATTTCAACCTAGGACAAGATGAATCCACAAAACTAACATGCACTTGACTCTTTAAATGTCCACAATCTGGCAGACACAATATGACATTAGCAATCCATCATTAATCCACAAATCTTAACTGATTCTCTTTTAAATCAGTGTATTATTAATCTTAATGAATAAGAAAAGTTGCCATAAAGTCATGTTATATTAAAATATTACCTCTGTTCGAAATTACTCGTTTTGAACAACTGAATATCCAAAGATAGAAAATAAGGGGACGTTTATGTAGTTTTGCTATTTGGTTCCTACATATTTTTTGGATCACTTAACCCAAAAATAAGAGTTAGGTCAATGAGAATTTTGCCTACAAACATGTTAAGCAAAACTATGTAACTTTTTTCAATTTCTTCAAAATAAGTCTAGCAATAAATTTTTCATAAACTGTTACATATGAAATTAAAGATAAAATTCCCTACATTTAACATTCTAAAGCTTTTTCAACTTAATCAATGTTTTAGGTGCAAGAGAACTAGCAAATTTGTAGCTGTTAGCAAATATCCTAGAAACTAATGGTGCTATGATACATCTTTCTCACATTATTTCTAACTTTAGTAATTTTCAAAAATTCAAAAAGTTCAATGAAAATGGGACTTGCACCATTTTTTAAGCAACTCTTGTTCTATCTTTAAAAAATAATAGCACAGTGTTTTAGAATTTCTTTGTTATTTGCATTAACTTCAATCAGAAAATATGTAAAAACTACTCATTTTCAGAAAATTGTACATGACCTTTTGAAAAATTTAATTTTGCAACAGATTTAAATTAAGACAAAAATCTCCATTTTCAATTATGTACTCTTGAAACATTAATTTTTTACAATTTCTGAAAATATAGGATGTTTGTCGAAAATGGGACTAACACCAATATTTTTAACCTGCTACACGAGGAAAAAATATCAAAATACTTGACAGATATTTGACAAAATAGTTGTTAAAAAATTATAAAATATTTTGTGTAAAATCTACTCATATTTTTGAAAAATTTTACATAAGCTTATTTCAAGATATTTATGAACAAGATTTTATTCAGGGGAAAAAACTACCTTATATATTAATGAAGGAAGATGGCAAAAAAAATTTTATTTCTCGCAATTTTTGAAAATGAAGAGATTTCAGTTAGATAATTATTTATAAAAAGGATATTTTTTTTTATTCATTTGAAAAAGAATGCAGATGTGTGAAGTTCTACATATTTTTTTGCTTACCAAATGCGTTTCTAGGCAAAGTTCATATGATTAGCGAGCCAAAAGAAAAATAGGAAATCGAAGCCACACTAAAACCTCCAATATTTGCACTTATAGAGAACCATTCAAATAGATTACATGGCTGTCCATTGCATTCTAATCATAATTTTGCAGTAAAGGTTCTAGTAAATAAAATCCCTAATCAGTAACTTCTTACCTAAACAAAGATGGAACAAAAACTATGCTGGGATCTGATACCAACACTCCTTTAGTTGGTATAAGATGTAAATACTGATTATCTCACAGCCAAAGTGTAAGACATTTTACAGTACAACTGCGCCTTCATGAGCTGGGCAGATGTCCAAAACCTTCCGAAATATTCCTCTGATTCCAAATCATAATTGTTTGTTGGAACCGGCACCCTGTGTGAAAAACACCTACCAACGTACTATTTAGAAAGCCTGTGGGAAATTAGAAGGCACAAGTATTCTACACACTGTCACGATAGTGACATGTAAGAAACGTGCTTAGAGGGTTTGTGGTGACAATGGTGATTACGCTGAATGTTAGCCATTTTACATTTCTTGTGTTAACTACACTTGGACACTACAATCTTCTCGACAAATGTAACATGGGTTTCAAACTGTATGGTTATACCCGTAGATAATTAATGGCTAAACAATATAAATGATTTTTCTTTGGAATATAGATTTACTCAAGTAATTACTTTGGGAAGTTCTTGGCAAAACCATAACCATGGTCTTTTCATTTGCTATATACCATTTGACATCTATTAACTAATCTCCAATGTGTGCAGAAACAGAAAGCAAACTATGCAGCCTCTGGACTTCGGAGTGGTGTCTATGTTTTCATTCAATACTCAGGAACTCCAGAAAAATCAAGAAACAATGAAACACTTTCAATTTTAACTCAACAGCAACTTTCCCAATATTCTTTTTATGTAAAGAACTGTTGTACACAAGTTCTTTGGGTTAAAGTAGGGTACACGGTACACCCTCAGAGAAGCAAGGTGGTGACCGCAGCAAGGGGGCTCCCTCAAATTATGCTACGCGTTCTGATAGAAATTATGGATAGGCAATTTTTGTGTCTGACCCTTCATAAGTGTCCCTGCTGCATTTAATGTCAATTTACTTCCAACCGCAAGTTTTGTCGCTTCGCTCACCCGGATCCAAGTCACGGCGAGGCTCAGGCCTTCGGCGTTCGGCTTCGCGTTCATTATAAACGTCCTCAAGTTTATACACCATAATTACCAATTCACTTTTATAAGACAGCACTTTTCAAGAAAGCCGCCAGAAAGCAAACTGTGCAATTGCCACTGGAGCGGCACGAAGTGCCGATTTAAACGTCTTCTGTAAGCTGTACCGTATACTAGACTTTAGCCGTTCTTTGTAGCAGAGATGGCACATTTTGAGAATCACAGCATGTAAAAAATACAATTAAGATAAAGTACATCTGTAGCAAAGGAAGTGATATTCTCATTACAAAAGATAAACTAATATTCATTATGTACCATAAAAATATATTTCTTTGAGTGCATATCTTAACAAATGGAATGCTGTTATACAATTTTATATTTACCACATAATTCAAGAACTTTTATTTTGTAATTGCTGGAGAGAGCTATTAACTGTATCCCTCATTTGGGAAATCACTGCTTTTGGATCTTTAGCTCCAATAACTGCTGTACCAGACACAATCATATTAGCACCAGCCTGCAAAAGAGGGAGTATGTGGAGTACATACATTTACATTTATATAAAGCAAAGTTTCTCAAACTTTTTTGGTCCACATTTCACTTCACTATAACTCAAGAGTTCCTTTGGTTTACATCAGACAGAAATAGCCTCCTCTTCCACATTCTACCATGATCTACTTTTCTAGATTGATGGCTTCCAATGCTTTCAACCTTGCCTCAAGTTAGTCATTTAAGTAAATACGAAAGGATCATAAATCATCTTCGTAATTAAGATGGAAAGATATAGAAAAACATATTACATTTCCTTAACCACTGCAGGACCCCTTCGGGATGGATGCAGCACAATTTGAGAACCTCAGTTACAAAGAATATATATTTTTGATATTGTAATTACAAAAATATTTCTCAAAAAGGGTACCACTTAGGAGTTAAAAAGACTAAGACATTCAATAATATATCCGATATTAAAATATTTCACCTACTATCTTATATGCATTGTATGTTAACTCAATTATTTTATATTAATTATTATAAGGTATTAATAACTGCAATGTCCTCGAACCCAAAACTTGTATGGTTGTTACACCCTTAGCAGTTGTTAATGATGCACTTTCAATAATAGATATTTCATAATCAGTCTCTAATTTCTTTCTAAACCATCAATCTGCTAGTACACAAATTTAGTTTTCTTAAACGCAATGGCTCCTTGCTTCTCCTTAAACAATTATTTCATGTGTTGCCCTTCTGCTTAAATAGTGCAAACAACCACTATGAAGAACTTCTTAAGGTTGAGCCAGACTTTTCTCATTGTTCATCAAAATACATGAATTTAACTTGATCCCTCATCAAAACACAGGTCAAAGTGATTATAAACTATTTTAATTTATGACAAAGTAATATTAGGTGTTCTTTTTAATTTCTAAAAACAGACATATCAAGGCCACCATCTACCACTGTATTTAAACACCAACTAATACATACCTCAGCACAAGCTGCTATTGTAGCTGGACCAACTCCTCCATCAACTTCTATGTCCAATTCAGGGTATTGCTGCCTGAGCCATCGTACTTTATTCATCATGTCAGTCATGAATTTCTGGCCTCCAAAACCTGGTTCGACTGTCATGATAAGCACCATATCAGCATGATCCACATATTGTTCCACAGCTGTCACATCAGTTCCAGGTTTCAATGCCAGGCCGACCTAAAAAAAAAATCAAACAATATTAAATGCATCCATAATTCAGTTGCTATGGTTGGTAAAAAGAGAATAAAAAGGAGGGAGGGGAGAGAAAGGGGTGAGGGAGTTAAGACTACTTCAGAAGTGATGCACTTACAATGAAAAGGAATGCATTTATCTATGAAGGTGCATGATTGAATTCAATTTTATAAAAAAAATCATTTCCATCAAGGACCATGCATACTCCTATTTGTTGAAATTCCTCTTTCAGAAGTTTTAATACCTAAGAAGATCAGGTTTTTTTTACTTTCCAGTAGTCATTCATTTAAGACCACTAAGGCAAAAACAAAAACATAATTTTTTACCCATTTCAATTCACATTTAGCATAATATGACTGTACAATGAAAATAATGATAAAAAATACATTATCAAATATATCAGGAATAAAAGATCATTATGTGTGACG
>BOPP01000400.1:0-24469 GCA_017312745.1 Gryllus bimaculatus
AGCCAGGGAGCCACAGATCGCAGGGTTAACTTCACCTCTCCGTGGCAGCGACGAACTGGTACTGTTGCTGCAGCGTAACAATTTCAATTTTTTAATAAGATTTGGGAAATTCATTTTCGCGCCATAACCGATTTGAAGACCATGGAGGACTCAACTGGGCGAAAATTACTAGCTCTCACAAGAAGTGCCCAGTTTGGCGAGAAATTAATTCTGCTCTGGCCCAAAAGTGTTAACACAGCCATGTCTCATTAATATTCACAATTGTCGACTTTGTAGGCGATATATTTCACAGTTTACCGGTTATTCTTCAGACGTATCCCCTCTCGCGTGACAAAGTTGTCAGAGAGGCTGGTGCAAAGTCACAGTGTTTTCACACAACGTTCGGCCTTTTAACTTTCGCTCCCAATTATGCATATTTATCGCATTGATGACACCTTGAGCACCTGTCACAGTCGCCTGACGATGAATTTCAATGGAAGACACACCACAGAAGAAGGAAAAGAATGATTCGTGTCACGGAAAGGTTGCCATTTCGAGGATCAAATTCACTGCCCACTCTAACTGAAACCGCTGCAATGCAGAATTGTCAGTTCTGAAATGGTATTTACAGATCTGCACCGTACAGTACTGAATTGTCAACTATGTCACACATACACAAAAGAGTGTGCGTATTTTAAATCGCATGTATATATCTGCTCTCGGTTTTGAGCAAAAAAATCGGAGATCTTAGAATATGAACGCACGCCGATCTGCTGAATAGTGTTTTACCCTCTAACGGTGCAACAAAGATTTAATACGAAAAATATCAGTTTGGTTTGTTTGTTTTTTTGTCGCACGATTTATCGTGTATAAAATAATTTTAGAAAAGTATTTATCGCTGTTTTCACGTACCTCATTACTATGTTATCGCTGACTACTGTATCGAGAAATACTATGTGTACATTTGGTTTGTCCATACTGCAACAGTTACATGATTTCACTCTTCATGCGATGATTGCAACACGATTTTTGAATTTTTGAGTCAACAATGACAAGCTAATAATTAAGAAAATATTCTAGTACGTCAGAAAATGCTGACATGATAGTTACCTCTTCGGGCGATGGGTTTCAAATTCCCCATCCGGCACCAAGTGTTTGTGTACGTAAACACGTAGTGTAGTCGGATTACTCTGAAGAAATAAGGCACTATCCACACTTTTAGCAGATAGTCATGTTCACTGTCTGCAATATTCCGTGTCGTCGCGTATCCTTGCGCGACCAAAGACTGGTGCAGAACAGCAAAATCGATGACGGACACTAAGTCTGGGAAGAACCAGGTGGTGAGGTATCGCTTGATAATTCGAGATGGGTCCAACACCACTTCTTTGTTAGATGATTTGTAGTAACCTGTGATAACAGTCAGTAGCATGTGCAAAATAAATATACCCTCGTTCAAGTTAGCTATTCCTCTTGTGTTACTTTGGACAGTTTTGGCAATAGCTTTGTACTCTTTCGTTCCGGGGTGCTTGTTATCCATGAAAGGATGAAGGGAAATTGTGTCATTTCTCCATTTGCCTAAAAAAGAGTATGGGTTTCTTAAACCATATTGGAAAGGGATTAGAAAGGTGGTGATGGCCACATTGGCGATCACCACCAACTGCCATATGGCGACGAAGCGACAGAAGGGATGCAAGATCCACCAGTACGTGTTGTGTGCTGTCGCGTCGACTCTGCTCCGTCTCCAGCGAGTAGGTGCTGCGGGTCGAAGGCTCCGTAACGGACGCGACCAGCTCACCCACCACCTGCGCAGCACAAAACAAACTCAACTTCAGACAGCTGCAGCAGCTCAGCACACCCATAAGAGTTACTCCACCACTCACGCCTAAGGCACTCATTATTTGCACAGCTGCACAGTCCAGCACACCCACCAATACCTTACCCAGCCTGGCGCAGCACAAACTCAACTTCAGCACAGCTGCACAGCTCAGCACACCCATTAAGAGTTACTCCACCCATGCACAGCCCTAAGGCACTCATTATTTAGTACAGCTGCACAGTCCAGCACACCCACCAACTTCCTTACCAGCTGCGGTGCCCAAACGCGCCTCAGATTAGCGTAGCTGCACTACTAAGCCACGCCAACCTTCCACCCCACCATCTGCACAGCACAAACGCACTTCGCATTAGCACACATCAGCAGACCACTCACAATTTCAATAATGTATTCGACCCGCCCACCATGAGCATATTAACGCCGTGAGATATTTAAAAATAATATATTTGTGTAATTAAAAAAACGAAAGAAGACAACAAAATAAATTTCATGCCAATTTTCATGTCATGTGACATTTGAGCGTTTTTGAAAATACTGTGTTTTTAAAAAATTGAGCTGGTTTTCACAAAAAATGCTTTAATTTGCAAGAAAAAATGATTAAACATCATTTAGAAAACATGTACGCGGGCATGCAATAGTGTAAAGAGATCACCTCTAACTGTAAATATTAAAGACTTGAGAGAATATTAAAAAAATGCATTTTTGAAATATTTGTAGAAACAAAAGAATAGAGCAATAACAATATTAAAGAAATCTTTTAAGAATTTTTAATACTAAAATTAATGTATTTATAAACTGAAAAATCTTTAAAAAAATGTACTTGACCTTAATGAAAGAACTAGTAATGGTCATGAAATATAATTGGAAGGAAAAGTCTCCATCTTTAATGTAGTAGTTGTAGGAAGGGGCCGAAAAAATTAAACCTTTTGAAATTTTTGATAATTGGGAATGAACTCTGAAATATACCAGTTTTCTACGTGTCTTTACTCAATTCTTTATTTCTTTAAGACAAAATTTGTAGCTTTTTTGAGAAAATGTTGAAAATGACACTGAGACTTTGTATAAAGTATCTCGCATTTAAAGAATGTCTTTTCTAAAGCTCGAAGCTTCGACTCGAGCCATGGTTTAGGCCAGCGTTTGCCAACTGAAGGAGAAATTGTGTCAGAGCCAAATACGTCTCCGATTGCGGGCACTCAGGACGCAACAGTGTGTGCAGAGGGGGAGGGAGGGGCAGACGCTGGGAAACCATCTACACCCGATCTTGATTTCAGTTTGGGAAGAAAGATTTCCTTTACAGACACTCGAACAAGGGCGATGTGTTCAGTGTATTAGAAAAAAACTGCAGTTTGTTAAAATGTACAATCTACGTATGCATTATGTAGCTTTGTGACCCTGCAAGATAAAAATAAATTCTTTGAATAGACATATACACAGCAATCACAGGACGAGTAAAGAAATTAGCAGATTGAAATTTATGGAAAAGATACTAAAAATTACGATGATCTGCAACATTATCAAAAAAAGCTGTGCATAAAAAATAACCAAACCGGTTGTCCAAATTTTCTATTGTGACCCCCATCGGATACCCATTTCTCATTTGTTAAAATTTAATATTGCTTCAGAACGAAATTATTAGTGATGTTATATACGGTTTTAATAATATTATTGTCCTAATATGTTAAACTTGTATATTCTAAAAAAGTTATCTTATAGAAGAATGAAATGGAATTACAGTACTGTTTATGATAAAAAGTCGGATAATACTTTGAGTAATGTAATAATGTTAGTTCTATTACAATATATAATTTTTCATTTTGATTTTGAATCCTAAACATTTCAAAAATAAATACCATTTAATAAACGTAATGAGCGAGTGCAACAAATTTCAACCTTATGTTTTGCCGCGAGATGAAACTACGTGGTCCTTACTAAATCACATACGCTGATTGCAAAACTGAAATCAGAAATATTCAAACACGTGAGAGTGTAGGCTTTCGCGTCCGGAGTCAGTATTTAATTAGCCGCGTCCATGGCGAAGGTGCCGACGTTTCGTTCGCAATTCTTTCAGGGCGTAATGCTGGCATTACGCAGTACACTCACATCCTATACATTATGTGTTACTTGTTGTCTCGGGCAAAACGTTAAATAAAAGTTTTGACTACACGTAATAAGAAGCCTTCTTCATCGGAAGCAGGAGAACTATTTATAACTAGTAGTTCTAGTTGTTGCTGCGAGAACGATCTTGAATTAATAATTATTCAGAAGAACCTGGTCAGACTGGCGCAACCAACGGTGTCACAGAAAGCGTAAGATAGAAGAGGAACCTAAGCCTTCCAAGCGTGATGTACAAAGATCAATATAGATGGAATTGATAGTAACAATAAGTGCTGAACCAGGAAAAATTTAATAGAATGTACAAGATTATTTTATTCTGTAGATTACGCTTTATAAAGATAGTTTTTTTTGAGTCTTTTGGCCTTAAATTTATTGTTTTTAAGGGTCTAGAACGCTTTTAGTTGTTACGTATCCATATATCTGAATGAGTGCTGCGGATTGCATTTGGCATGAATATCTAAATGATTTTTTTTAAATAATCCGGCATATTTGAAGCCCAAGTGAAATTTCTTTCGTCTCTGTGAACTTTTCTTTCTTTAGTGATCTCATATATAAAGATAGATTGCGTGTGAGAGACGTAAAATGTAGGTATACTTCTGTTATAATATATGAGACGATGCATTTAACAACATATAACAATAATACTTAACAAATGTTAAAATTTTTTAATTTTTATCTTCGAAGTTCAGTAACTTTTTAGTAATCGTACCCTCATGGAGATTCAAAGCAGTGTGAACAATTTCTTTTTTTTTAAATTCCAACACACCATCCATACATGTATGTACATGTTTGCGTATGCAGATGTTTCCTGGACTTGTTCCGGCCTTTACCTCCTCCTATCTAGCAGGTCTTTCGTATATCGCTACTCTGGTGAGTACTGATTACTCCGAGAAGATTTTATCTTCTTTTTGTTACATAGACAGATGCTAGTTCTGCTATGTCAAAGACGATCTCGACGAGATATTTTCTCTCTCGCTACCTCCCTGTTCATGCATTGATTGCCGACGTATCCCAAACATTGAAAAATACGTGCTTTGACCAAAATGTATTCCAAATATTTATGTTACAGATGCTTTTATTTACTTTTTCCTCAGAGGATGTCACAGATGTTAGACAGAAAATCAAATACCCATCAAAATGACGGGTCGTAGTCCTTTCAGTTAATACCGTACTTGATTTTCAGTGTAAATGTCTATTTCTCTTGAATGTGTAGAAAATGATTAAATATTAAAATTCACAAAGCGCTGAATTTTGAAATCACGTGTAGTGTGGAGAATTTTAGATAAAAATTAGGTGACCCGTCAAAATGAGAGCCACTATTATTCACGAAAAAAAATTGTATCCGATTTTTAAAAAAAAATTTTTAAAATTGCACATATAGACCCAATGTTGGGCGGAAACTACTTAAAGTTTCAAAAAAAACTGTTCATCACTTCATTGTAGCAACTGTATCCGGAGAAGAAATTTCATTTGAATGAAAAATCTCATTTTTAAGTTATAGTTGTAGGAAGATGCCGAAAAATATCAAACTTTTGAATCTGTCTATAATTCAAAATAAAATCTGAAAATAGGACCTAAGGCAACTCTGAATGTGTTTTACACTTGTCTTTACAAGAATTAAAAAAAATAATTTGGAAACAGATTTTAAAAAGAATGACGCTGGGCTTCATGTAACCCAATTTTAAAGAATGTTTTTTTCAGATCTAAAATCTTCGACAACCAGATCAATCAGGATATCCACTTGGAAACATCGTAAGTAGGTATTAAGCCTAGTGGTTTCACCTAGATTGAATAGAAGACGAACAAAGTTTGGCAATTAATAGTCTTTCGGTGTCAAGGAACCAAAAGAGGGATTCTTGGCTTCACGGGCACTGTTTTTTCCCCACCATACTTTTTTTCTTAACCACCAATAATTGCACCACCATAATTGTTTTCTTAATTTAGCATTAGGATTTATCCACTTTTTCGGTATCATGGCTCGGCTATGATGTTTTTCTTTCGAAAATCCGCGGTTTTTTATTCCCATCATTATATAACGTTCTCTATACTAGGTATCTAGGTATTCTCCGTATGCACACCGTATTAGAGAATGTAGAAAGTTGGAGCCATTTTGTGAAAATAGTGTGTGACAGTTTTTAAATTACGGTATTTTGAGCTCATTTTCACATACAAGTTCCAGGGGCGTCATTTATAGTTTTCAAAATTTACCACATTTTTCAAAATTGAGTCCAATTCAAATATGACTTCGACTCGAACCAGATCGATTGGGGTTTCTTCAATTAGGAAAAAAATTACGAATGGTTTAGGCGCAAGTAGCGGACAGGGATGGATGGACAGGCGGGAGGAAGTTTTGCCTTCAATTGATTTTTCAGTATAAAAAATCCCCAAAAAAGAATTCATGCTACTCCACGTGTGAATTTTTTTTTCATATATAGTAACTGGGTATTTCCACATTTTTGTTACCAGGGTTTGTTATCAAGTTTTTTTTTTTTTTTGCCGAAATACGCCGTTTTTCTGCACAGCAATCATATATATTTCCCTATACGACGAATATACTTCGTCAATACGTACGTATAGAATAAGTAAAACGACAGTCAGTATAAAACGCTGTCTATCAGTGGTGAGTGGCCCCTACCGTAAGTTTTGCAACCTAAATCTAAGAAGGTTCTCCATGAATATGCCTCGCCACCTAATAGTGAGTTTCCCCTCCTCCGATTCCGTGCTCGCGGGGTTGGCTAACCTGCCTCTGCCAGCAGGCCGGCGCAACGCGCCATCCACGTGACCGTTGGGGGGCAGCACGGGTACACCGCCGGTTGCTCTGGCAAGCTCGCACGCCGTTACGGGAAGCGCTTTCTGCTGCGCCGCCGGTACGCCTGATGCTCGTCGCCGCCTCCAGTACGCCTCCGCCGCTTGGAACGAGCAACGCTCTCTTGCTGGCTTTCAAGCAGGTGAGGCGAGCGTCCGTAGGACAATTTGAACCTCCTAGCCACGGCGTTGAAACTAATGCGTTCATAGCATTACGTAAGCAAACGATTACGTAGATGAAATGACGTTATTTATAAATGTTTAATTAGGACTCTGGGGCTGACGATTTGAAAATCTGACTGATTATGACAATTTCATTTTAATGATTGATGTCTTGGCTTTAGGCAGCGAATGTAAGTAATGCAGCTGGATTAGTAGGACAATAACTGTGCACTGAATTGACTAGCACATGGAAGTAAAAAAAGGGTGACATACGTTTTTAAACGATCTTAATAAAAATATAAGAGATTAAATACATTTTTGATTGTTTAGTCGAAAAACTGAAAATGTTGTGACGTATGGGGGAAAACATATGATACGCACGTTTTCTTGAGATCTAATATCCCTTACCATCATTTTAACTATAAATAGTTGAATGGTGAGTAAAAGTTAAAGATAATTAAATAATAAAAATAAAATTTTAAAAAAGAGCAAGAAGAGCGACATGTGAATAACTAGACATTTTCTTTCCGGAGTTGTAGAAACCTTATTTGCGACAGTAAACGAATCACAGATTTTATTTTTAGCATTGCTAACAAAATAGTAACTCGCCCTTACTTCGACTCCAACCACTACAAGCAAAATGAGAGTTCAACAAAATGTGCGCATAGTGAAGCTACATTTTACGTAAAGAAGCAAAACAAGGGGCTATCTCTTTGCTCAACGTATCAGGGAAACTGGACAAAAACCTGATAGAGATGGGGGTCATTGACATGGAAGCTGAAGTACATTATTCGTTACAAACATATTAAGTCTTTTTAAAAAATGTAAACGATACAAATGTAAACTAATTCATTATATATTACTGTTTTGTTAAAATAAACATTATTATTCTTATCGATGATCAGTATAGTCTCTAATTGTGTAGAAACAGTTATGCAGAAGAAAATATTTTAGTTTTAACTTAAAATTTGTGTACCGACTTCCATGTACTTCAATTGTTTAATGTCATCTGGCAATGCGTTGTAAAGAAGGTAACGTACATGTATTGCATGTGGATTTCTGGTAGTGACCTGTTGATACTGCAACTTGATTAATGTGATTTCTACGACGTGAGTTGTAATCATAAATATCAGTTTTACATGAAAATATGTTCCCACCGTTAAGTAAGTCAGTTTTGACAAATATTACAGATTCGTAAATAAATAGTCAAGACAATGGTAAGATTGCAAGGTCAATGAAGAGAGGCTTGCAGTGATCACGTCGATGGCATTTTTTCATTATTCAAATAAGTTTCTTTTGCAATCTTAAAGGTTTGGGTACGTCATGATGACCTTCTCAGAATATTACGCCAGAATATTATTATATCTCAGGCGGGAATGCACATTTGCAAAATACACGCCACGAGCTCTATCAAGGGTGGCAGAATTTGAGAGAATTCTGAATGCGTAACATAATGAACATAATGTAGTGTTTAATTCTGTTATATGTACATTCCATTTGAGATTTGACTAAATTCAGCGATCTAGAATTTTGTTACTTTAATATCAGCTATTACCTTAATATTGTTAATTTTCAATGGACCATGTGATTACTGATTTGAAACGCAAAAACGCATTGAAACTGGTTTTCCTTCGTTAGCTATTAATTTATTATTACAAAACCAATTTGAAACTTCTAAAATCGTACTATTTATTGTTTCTTTTTTCCAAAAACATTCGTGTAATCGGCAAACAGAACCGTTCTTCCGTTTTTAATAGACGAGGACGTATCGTAATCGACGAGGTAAAAACTAGGAATTTGGAGTGTGGTTAGATCATTATGAGACAAACAATGTTCGGTAAAGCAATAAACATCTATTTGACCTATACCACATTGTAATGCTGCCTCGACAAATTCAATTTTATTTGAAAGAGTTTGCACAATTGCATAATTTGAATTTTTTGCATGTACCTACATGGATACTTTTCTGCTGCATTTAACTGTAGTTGCTATTTATTTATCTCATTTTTACTTTCAGGCGTAGTCGAATGAAGTATTGTGCCCCAGCAATGACATGAGGTGAGGAACGCGGGGGGGGGGAATATGTAGATAAATGAATAATGGGAGAGGTACTACAAGGTTAGGGAATACATTAATTGGTACAAAGATGTCCCGGAGTATGGAAGAGAACTAGGAGATGTGGATCGGGATGGGTGGTGGGCAGGACTGCAGAGGTTTTGAAAGGATGCTAGCTCGCTACCGAGTGCGTTTTCCAACAAGGTTATGGTGAAGACCATGCCGGGCGAAGTGTTTCTCTGACAGAAAGATTAGCTCAAATAAGTTAACATGTGTGTCACTCAGATGCAATTCCAATTGGTTGTTTTCGTGCTTAATTTCTTTGCGGAGTGTTGGTTTGTTGTATCAGAAGGGCAGAGTCGAGGCAATAATGTTTGTGTTTTAGCTTTCTAAATGTATGTAATTAATCATTACTGTCATTTGCAGGATAACGTCAGGTTTCACTCGGAATCATGTAAGGTACTCTCAGCCATGAGCTCGGTTGTCATGTGCAAGGCAGCACACGAAGTTTAAAGGCGAAATGTATTATCGCAGGCAAACCCGTCAAAAACGAAAAATCTAGAAACCCTAAATGAGGGTGCGTAATAAGTAATTAATTAAAGATCAAATTTATATTTTGATGATAACAGAAAGCTCAAGTCAATTGTGAATCTATTCGCGCTTTCATTGTGTTAACTGATTCATCAATAAATACATTCCATTGTTGGAATAAGGGCACAATGTTTCATTAAATTAAATTCTGCATAATTGAACTTGAAAATCTGGCCCTTTCTTCCCAACTGTAATTAAAAGTGCTAAGGTATAGAAATAATATCACTGTACTTACTTCCTGACACAAATATACGGTTTTTATTAATTTACTTTA
Source organism: Gryllus bimaculatus (assembly GCA_017312745.1). Taxonomy (NCBI): domain Eukaryota; kingdom Metazoa; phylum Arthropoda; class Insecta; order Orthoptera; family Gryllidae; genus Gryllus; species Gryllus bimaculatus. The sequence goes on from BOPP01000400.1 coordinate 9,816, forward strand.
TTCACACTACTTACCGAACAATATGAACAGACTGGCGTATCTTTTTTCTTTCCTTGAGACTCCAAACAATCAGTTACACAGTAATGTAATGTCTATATAAAATTATTATGATATTGATTTGTTATTTCTGATTATTGACTGCTTCTTTGTCACATTCAATGGTCTTTTACTCAGAAAAATATAGTTTCATCCTGCAGAATCTATTCCACGAATAGAAAAACGCTCAGACTTATTGAAAATGACAATCGCGTTGTAATTATTTATATGCTGTAGCAACACATTTATTTTAGCCTGACATGTTATTCAACTGTTTATCAAACGATCTTCATAAGTGAAGTGGTACTGCATTGCACATTGTTGATGTGTTGACTTCTTGAAGTTTTCAATATTATGTATTCCTAGTTCAGTGATAGGAATGATTAGCGGATCTGTTTTGTATTTAAATCGCGCCTCTAATTTCTAAAGTTTGTCCAGGTGTTTCACATAAAACATTATAAAGAATTGAAAATTAGAGTGTAAGAATTTATATTAATCATTTTGGAACTGTTAATATTCTCGATAACATAATAAAACTGTATCAGTCGTATCGTAACCCTTTCAGTTTAAAACTTTACTTGAAGATTAGCGTCACAATGTAACAGAAACAATTTAGGCAAATAGCCACAAAAACAAACGAACCAAATTTCATATGTCAATGAGCGTAACTTCTTGGTCCTCGGGCTATATTTTTTAAGACATGAATGTGATATGGTGAAAAGTAAGTGAATTCGTCAAAAAATATGTTTTCTTAATGTAGAGCTTATATCCGAGGATTCTCTTTCTTCCGACTTTTCAAAACCCTTTTCTCTGCGAGAGCGGACACTTTTTTGTATTAATTCTAAAGTAATATTATTAGATGTATTTTCTATTTTTTCTGCGCTTCATCCTTCATGCTCAACGAAACACGGGGAAGCACCTGAAACGTTTTTGCTCTGATAGAGCAAAGTTCGCTGAATAATATGTTACATTGACGATTTTGTACAATCTTTTTTCTTTCAAAATTTCAAAGTTAAAATTCCGTTTGATTCTTCTAAACAACTACGTTATTGAAGCTAGTGAGTGACTGTAAAGAATTAAGTGAGTCAGATATCAGCTGATGACACTAATTTGCTTAAGAGATTGATGAAGGTCTCATGTTCGATAAAATATCTAATTTTGGAAAATTTCAAAAATTCTAATTTTTGCCGTCTTCATACAACTACAATTAATATTTTTTGCTTGTTGACGTTTGTTTATTAAAGACATCTTCAAATAATGTCGTGCTAATTTTTTCGAAAATATGAGTATTTTTGGCGTAAATTGGACAAGAATTTGACATGGTAAATTCGCATTGCCAGCACAACGTTTGAAGTCAGTTTGTAAAAGTAATTTGAGAGATGCTTGGAGGCAGTTGGATATTCTGGAAATCCCTTTTTATTGTTTAACTTTATATTATTGATGTTTATTATTATTATTATTATTATTATTATTATTATTATTATTATTATTATTATTATTATTATTACTAATCAAAGAACTTGAAGTGCGAAAACTTATAGCTATATTAAGTTGCAATATAAATGCATATATCGTAACCATTATAAATATTGCGAAGACAAAATGATTTCTCGCAAGCATTTGCTTGAAGAGCAAAGTGATATCGATTAATTTGGAATATTAATTCCTTCGAGCATTCCATTCAGGGCGTAGAGACCTTTGCAAATTCTATGATTTCTGATTTTTATTGATACGCGCGGTATTGCTGACTTTAATTTTAATTATAATTTACTTAATTTAATTATAATTATAGTTTTAATTATAAAATGCTATTGAAAATAATTTTACACAACCTCATTTAACGTACGATAATTTTAGATTCCTTTTCAGGTATTTGGCAACTCTGGTTATGGTGTTGCAATTTAACATTAGGGACGTCGCGATACGGCGGGAAGTTCACAGAATAATCTCTCATTGTCAGGGGGTGCTTCTAAAGCCCGCTTTACACGGTCATTTTTGCATCATTTCTCGTCGGTACAGACAAGTTACTGACCAGACTGGATGCAATTTGTACGTAAAAATGAAGCATGCTTCATTTTTCCGTACAAATTGCATCCAGTTTGACTATGGCGCTCCTGGTGTTACTCTATGGAACTTTCTTCGATTCCGTGCCCTGGCGAGTTGTTCGAACGTTAGAGCGTTTTGTGCTGTTTTGGTTGTGATTTCGTGAGGTTGAGTGTCACTGATTTCCTTTCCATTTCCAACTCAAAAATCACAATACTTCACACACTATCTACCACCTTCACTGCGAATCTCATCATTCTTCCCGCGTATTGCAATTGTTTACGTACGTGCGATGTTCAACTGTTTAACTTCCAGCGCTTTTTGCGGCGTGTGGAGGAAGTATTTTCATCACGATTGCATACAGAGCAGAAATGATCGTTTAAAACATCGGAATCACGTTCATCCAGTTTCGGTACCGAAACAAACGCACATCCTTTTTCCATCCACTTTCTGTACAGAAAAATGATGAAGAAATGATGCAAAAATGACCATGTATAGCGGGCTTAAGAAAGGATGAGAGAAGGTGGTATCGACAACCCGGATATACGAGTGAATCGACATTGTGGATGTAAATAGTGGATTTACATTTTTTTCTGGTGTTAATATAAGGAGTGGGAAAAAGGGGCTTGGAGGTTGTAATTCAAACGTAGAAAATAAATATTACGTTTAATATTATATAATCATTAAATCTATTCTTAATTGAACAGATAACAGAAAGCGATAATGATGGTTCTCGTTAACATAAACTAATAATTTTATTTTCGGCTAAAATATGCATCGCGCATCGTTGGTACATTTATGTTGAACGTAAATACACTGAATTCAAAAGTAGAAAGATTTTTTCGTTTAAACGTTTAAATAAATAAAAAATGTATTTTTCGCGATTCGTTTCTTAGAGAATTTTTCAAATGGTAGTTGAAGCGTCAGACAGAAATTGTCATATTTTACATACTGGTATTGTGGTGAGTTTTCGTTGGCATTTACAATGAAATAATTATATGAGTCGCCATTGCCAACAATATTGTTTATTACAATAACAGTTTTGGATGGCGTAGGTTTGATCCTGGATCCTGGTACGTCTGGCAACAATAGGCATTTGATCATCTCGCCAAGAGCAGAGAGTACATATAGCTGCTGCGATTGGCTGGCGGGAAACCCGTCTGGTTCTGGTGTCGATGTGAAATATGCCACCAAGGGCGCATAGTATGAATCTTTGGTACGAGTTCAGGGAGTGGAAACGAACTGGAGTTTTCGTTCAGTGTCAACGTGGATATTCGTTGTTTGGAAGTTTTTCATCCTTCCGGATTCTGAAACGATACTTCCGTTTGCAAAGAAACGGCGGATTTAACGGTCGTGTAATAAAAATTAATAATATCAAATCGTAATCACTTCTGGTTGTTGGCTTTTTTGTGTGTGATGTTAATGGTGTTTATTTGGTAATGGTTAGCAAATGGGTGTAATAAAAATAATGATTATTACTCGTAGTATTTGCTTTTAGTTATTTTGAAAAAGAAGTAAGATAATACTCGATTTCCTTTTGTTGAAAATTTGTATAGCTCTGGTTTCTCTAGAGGACGAATGCCCCTTCCTCCGGGTTAGTTTTTTAATCAGCAATACCTGCTCGTTTGTTGATGCTAAACATGTAAATAGCTTTTTTTTTTAAATTTTAATTTCAATTTTACATGGATACGATTTTTTCTTATCATTAAATGTTGCTAGAAATGTTCTTGTAATAGAAAAGAGGGATGTGAATTATGAAGTTTTAGAAATCTTAGCCAAATTATACTCCCCTCCCATACGTCAAATATTTTTTGTTTAACTAGCTAGTGTATGACTTCTTTGGTTTTGTCATGTGTATAACTTTTTCAGCCATAACAGGAAACCATTAAATTGTATGGTGCTTTGTGAAAATGAAATAAAACATTTTTTGCACAAAAAGTTTCAGCTCTGAGAAAAGTTTTCACTAGTGTAAAAAGGTGGCTGAAGAGTAAAATAGATTTTAAGATTAAATTTGAAAATAGATTTTAGATTAATGGAGTGAAATTTATGTTTTCATCCATTTATTATTTTATCTGTAATTACATTACACACATTTCTTATGTAATGATATCGAGTTGAATGGATTTGAGCAAGAATCATGTCATTCAATTTAGGAATTAAATAAGATATTAAAAAATATGAAGATGGTTACATTATCTTGTTGCAAAATCAGTTTATAATTTTTGTGACAGATTTTTAGAAAACCTGCTAGTATTGTGTGGTAGGTTGTAGGCTATGAATTTTTCTTGTTGCCAAAAAACGCTCTTGTAATAAAAAAAGTGGGATATGGATTATGGAGCTCAAGAAATCTCACACAGATTATACTCCCCTCCCATACGTTATATATTTCTTTATGACAATTGTATGATGCACACTAGCAAGTACATGACTACTACGTTTTGTCATGTACTATATATTATTATTTTTTTCAGGAATAACACAGAAATTATTAAATTATACGGTGCATTATTATTAATCTCATTGTTTTGTGATTATGAAATCAACAAAAACATCTTTTGCTATAAGTTGTGGTTCTGAGAAAAAAGTTTTCCTTATAAGTGTAAAAAGATAGCAGAGGAGTGAAATTCAGTTCAATTAATGCAATGAAATTCTTGTTTTCATTCACCCATTATTTCGTCTTTAATTAAATTACTCAAATTTCTTATGTAATGATATCAAATTGAATGGATTTGAGTCAGAACCATGTAATTTAATTTAGTAATTGAATAAAATAGCAAAAACTCTGAAGATGGTTGCATTATCTTGTAGCAAAATCAGTTTATAATTTTTTAGACTGTTTTCAAGAAAACTTCAAGTATTGTGTCCTATGTTTCTTATTTGTTTTATCATTTTCATGTCCCTGATTTTTTATTGAAAAACCGTTGTCAAGATAATAAGTTTTTATCAATGAATTTTGGCCATGAACAGTGCGAACTATCTACTTCCTTCGAGAAAACTTTTAATAAAAGTAATTATAATATATAATAGGTATAGTAATAATAATTAATAGTAAAAGAATGGGGGATGGATTCTGGAGCTCTCAAAAACGTGTAGGATATACTTCTCCCACATGTTACCATGTGTCATGCAGTTTTTACTGTTTTTTTAAAATGAAAATCTACGAAATAAATTAAATTAATAAATGGTAGAATAAATGAAAATAGAGCTGAGAAAAAGTTTGTAATTAATTAACAATATTTCCATTGAAATCAACGTTTACCTTACATTATGAATTAAATGTTTTGTGTTTCCTACATTTTTCTGAAAAAGGAGAATGTTTTCTTACTGTTATATTAAGTAATTCTTTACATTTTGGACGTTAAGGTTTCTATTTTACATCATTTAGATTTTTTAAAACATAGCATTGGTTTGCTTGTTATAATATTGAATTTTAATATATTAATTATTATTTTATTAATTTAAGTTATAATAATTATTAGTATATAAATGGAATTTTTCTTGTGTTTTTTTAGTGGCCTAGGTGTGCTTTAGTTCAATGCAAGGACAGTATGGAAACCAAAATAAGAACGTGAATAGAAATGAGGGGGAAAAATATTTTGGAATTGTTACTTTTATAAAATTAAATTTTGAAAGGACATATTGGAATAGCTTCTTGATCTTGTAGACATTTGAGGGATGGGAAATAACATCTTTGAAATAAAAAGTGAAAGTCAATATTGAGAGTTAGTTACCTACAGAAAGGAATAACTGAGATTTTCAAAAAGAAATTGAAATTTACTATCAGAAAATTATTTTTAATAGAGCAATGGTATTTAGATGGAATCTAATTGCCAAGTGATAGTAGTGTAAGCATTTTATGCAGAAGTGATGAAAGGTCAATAGTATTTAGTATTTCAGCTGTGACAAAAATTCATTCTAAATTTCTGATGTATGCTTAAAAGATTCTGCAAATTTAATTACATAATATTTTTAAACTTGAATACAAAAGTTTTTACTAATTTGCAGGTAAATTATTTGGATTAATCCAGAATGGTGAACCTTCCAAAAATTTGCCAAGAATCTTGAGTTTGAAATTTGACATTAGAATACTTGCAGCATTGTGTGGTAAGTTTGGCACCAAATTATTTGTGTATTCTTTTTTTTTCTCTCTTGAATTTTTAGAATTTCACTGTAATTATTTACATGTTCAGTGGCCATTGTACATAATGTATGTGTAAGAACTTATAGTGAATGTGTAGATACTCAACTTGATATTGTGTGTAAGCACATCGTTTGCCCCAAAATGTTTGCCAAATTCACTGCTTGACAAGTGGCTTTCTGCTGATTATATTTCAATCTGTGATCTCTGCAGCTTCTAACTGCCCCATGTTCATTGTGTTTTGAGAATTTTGTTTATCTAAGTGTGTTTTGTCTTATTGTTTTAAAATCCTTTTCATGATATCTTCACAGAAAAGTTCAAAAATGTTTGTCAACAAGGGATGCAAATAATGTATATTTTTAGGAAAGTTTAATGAAGGTTGGCCTTACATTTATAAAGAAAATGAATATAATTCACCTGATAATTTTGCAGATGGATGTTCTTTGGATTAATCAGAAATGGTAATATTGACCAACTACCTTGATGTCTTGAATTTGGCAAGTTATACTTCAGTACGTGCAATTCAGGGAAGTGGGCCCAAAATAATTTCTGTTCCATTTTTCAAAGCATTTTAATGCATCAAAACTTTTTTTATTGACATTTAATTTATTTTTCAAAAACTTCAATAATTACTTACAGCAGCTTACATGCAATTTCCCTTGTTGTTCAATTTGACACGTTTCAAATTGTAAAATGTGTAAATAAGATGAGTTGAGTTTCATTTTAGATCACAACCTCAGAAATTCTTTTCGAATATTTTCGATTTTTCAATTTTTATCTTTCTACAAATCTTTCCCTGTAGTCAGTTTCATGAACTCAAATATTTATTAGAAAAAACACACAATGACAATTTTTTGTAATATTTTTCCTCAGAATCGAAATACTGCATTGTAATTATTTATAAGAAGTGCAAAATGTTTAAAAATTAGTGTCATATGTTCCATGAAGTTCTATTCTGTTAAGTTTACGTATCCTGAACTTGACCATGTGATATGAAAGGGAAACACTCTTGCAGTATTGTGAATGGTGGGTAAATAGCATTACTTTTTGCTGTTGCAAATGTTATTGAATTGGTTTTTAGTGTCGATGCATGATTAATTCTGCTATTCCTTTTTTGTGATTTGTATGTCTTGTCAAGAGAATTACTTCTTGTTAGAATTGTTTATTGACAAGGTGGCCACTTTCTGCTAAACCAGGAAAAATAAAGGAATTTCATTGCTTTGGAAAAATCGGGTAAGTTGTGAAAGCATCATTAGAAGTCAGAGAACATTTTGAGATGTTTAGGGAATTACAGATTAATTAATTTTTTTTAAAAAGTTAAAAAAAGCACAGCAGTAATTTTTGCTCAATTTCTCTTGCTTGAGCTTTTTATTATGCATTTTATCACAACAAAATCAGAGAGCTGACATTAGTTTCAGGCTTGCTTTAATATTTTCCTTAAATAGTGTGAAAAACTCCACAAATCTTATCAGTGAAATATTTGTAAAATGCTCTGAATGATCAGAAAAAATCAGGGAAATTTGTTTCAGGAAATGAGTGTCCACCTTATTGATTGTGAAAGGGCAAATTATATGCTCATGTGCTTCTCTCATGGATGTGAATTTATTTTCATTTGTAAATCACTAGAGCTAGAGGAAACCTTAAAAGGCCTGTTAATAGAGGTTGATTACAATGTTTAGTGAATCATTCCAGTGGCAAGAGTGAGTTATGAAAAACACACTGATAAAAATTCTTTTGCTTCATGTAGTCCAGCAGGTTATGGAGAATAATCAATATTTTTACAAGCATTCAAAACAAAGATATGAATTTGAAAGTAGAATAAAGCAATATCAAGGAAAGTCAAAGAACTCACTTGCAATGGTTGCAACGTCTTCTGAACAACAAAGTTTTTGAAGTTGACGAAGAGGGTAGCGGAATAAGACAGTCAAAAGGGCCATTTGGGATAAAAAATATTTATGTTGAAAATTATATTTATATATCTCCGAGTGGTTTACATCTGGCGATGTTTATCAGTTCCTCTTTTCCAGCCTTCTCTGTCTACTAAATCTTCCTCTTGTCAAATTACTTGTTGCCTTTGCAGTCAGTATTCCTTGTTTCCATGGGGTTGATGGTCTGCCCTGTCGTCTTCTCTATGTAGGTATTTATTTGTATACTTTTTTATATTCTTACATCTCTTCTGGTATTCTCAGTACATGTCCTTACCATTGAAGTTTTTTTTCATTTTACAGTTGAAAATCATATTTGTTGTGTAAAAAAGACAATTTGTTTGCTAGATTTAAATATATTTACCAGGAATGTTTCACACAAATGTTAAAGAAACAATTTTTTTTAGTATCAGTTTACATTTTTTTAAATCCCATTACACCTATTCCTATTTTTCCATTTGCCAGATGTACTCTAGGCAAATTGATGAATAAAACCCAAAAATACCCAGAGAGCTTTGTATTGAGGAATATTTCTTTTTAAATGTAGTTCCCATAAAATACTGATTTTCATAATTTGAAAACAAATTGAAGTACATTTAGCAAATATAAATTATATTATTTTAATTTTATTTTATTTATTTATTTATTTTACATGAAATCCCTTTAGTATGGTAATTACAATGTAAGCCTGTAGTATACAAATTGCTTGTAGTGTATGTAAAATGAAAGTAACAAAATATAAAGATAAGAAATAGTAGTAGGATAATAATGTAGATTGGTGATCAAATACAATATTGTTTGCAAGCTTTCTAAAGCATGAAGTACAAGGGTTTAAAAAGCCTATTTGGTTGCATGCTTACTCCCTCCTTCTCTTTTCAAGATTTCAAACTCATATAATCCTTACCGTTATAATCATTATGGTTATCATTAAATTTTCGTTAATGCTATTATGGTTGGATCAGTAGCATAACAAAATGAGTGCGAGCCCACCCACAAATCAAAAAAAAATTATTCATCCTAAAAACAGGCCCTCATTTACCTGGGCCTGTCTGCATTGTGGGCCTTGCAGGCCTGAATGTTAAGCCACTGGGTTGGGTAATAAAAGTAACAAACAATGTAATATGTTGCAAAGTTTCTAAAGAAGTGTGCATTTTTGTGTTGTTGTTGTTCCCCCCCCCCAATACTTGAGTTGTCTTTTTACATTTTTGTGTGATTGATGGATGATTCTGGGTTTGTTGATTGGTGTGGTCATTGGTCCTGATAGATGAGTGTGTTTTTTATACTGAGAGGAGGTGGTGCTTTCCCCCGTGGATGATGAGATCCAGCACCAACCTACACATTGACTTGTGAGCAATTTCCTTTTCAGGTGTCTTTCCCAGCCCAGACAAGCTCTAAGCTCTTCTCTGGTGAGGTGGTTGTGATTGTTGTGGGTGTATGTGTGGATATTGTAAACTTCATATGAGTGTATTAATACCCATTACGCAGTGCTTCAAACAGTAATTTTCTGAGACTAGTAATACCTATTATGAGTGAAACTTTTACATTGAACGGTTATGTGTCAGCTAGCTTGCAATATGTACAGTGTTCAAGCAATGCCAACTAGCAAAGAGTTACAGGCGTACCAGATGGCGTTTGTTACGCATAATCACAGTCTGACTTCAAACAAGCAGTACAGTATATATAAACCAACACTCACTTGTAAAGAGGCCACTGATCCCACTGATCTAGTTAAAAGAGGCAGTACATGAGTCAAGTTAAGTCTTCACAACTATAAATTTCTCTGTGAGAGGGTCAAACACCTGCACTATTGCGAAGCTGTATCATAATGATTATCATTACACTGTGAGTTGCAGCCATCTAATACAAAAATTATACAATGGGTGTATAAAAAATCTTTTCTATATCAGCTAAAAAAATTGTTTGAAAAATAAAAATACATTGCATTTACCTATAAACTAGAAAGAGGGGAAGCCACGTACAATTCATTTTGTGTTGCAGCGTAGGTTGTTCCAGGATATTCTCTGTCAAAAGTTGTTAATCAAGAATCCCAAATGTGCTTACTCTTGAAAACTATTACGCTTAGTGGTAGCTTATCATGAGCTGCATTTCTTCTGAATAGTTTAGAGCAATTTTCCAGCTGGTCTAGCAGTAACTTGAAGAAGTGCTTTACCTATTTTCCTGAAACCTAAACTTGACTGGGCTCAGTTCAAAACCTTGACTTGTCTTTGTGAATTTGTTCTGGGCGAAAATCTCAAGTACCTTCTGTTGACAAAGATAAATATTCTGTAATAAGTGCAGATTCTATAATTATTATAGATGGATATGTATATCTTTTATGAGAAAATTGCAAGAGATTGTTAGTTTTTTTGGGGAGGGGGTCCCATATCGTCATTTAAAATGTAGCTATTCCTTGGTATTCTATTCTTGGTGTGTTCAAGTTCTTTTTTTACCATTAACACTGTTTTAAAGCCAGGGTTACCATTAACATGGACAAATCTGATTACCTATCAGTTGAGAACAAGATCTTCAGAAAAATGGAGGAAGTATGAAAAGAGTAAACAAATATAAATATTTGAGTATAGTTTTCAACAAAAAGGGAAATAATAAAAAAGAAATAAGAAGAATAATAATCTTGGAGAGAAACATGAAGTATAAACTGTCTTATGGAATAACATCACTAACACTACCATAAGATGTCTTTACTCCACACTAGTCAAGTGTTACAACGTACGGTTACAAGTTTGGGAGATTGATAAAAGAATAAGAGTGAAGCTGCCCTTGAAATAGACTACTGATGTACAATGTGTTCTTGGTTGACAGCGTTACGTGGAAAGATATTCGTATGTAGGGAACTATGTATGCATAAACATGTGAGACATGACGAGAAAAAGCTAAATTGTCTGGTAGGGTCCTGTTATGTGCATGACAATAAAAGATGGCCAAAATGAGTCTGAATGGATGCTGGCAGAAAGGCAGAGAGAGAGAAAGACCCAGACATTGCATGGCCAGCAGTCAGAAGCAGCAGGTAGTGAAAAGAGAATATATATTGGGCAGAGAGTATGCTAAGGATGATGTTTTTTTTTTTTTTTTTGGTTATGATGTGACAAATAGTGAGGCTTTGTTTTAGTTTTTTTGCTGTACCTGTGGAGCAGAGAAATGCAACGAGCTGTTTAGAGCAACTACATAAATAGGAATCGTTTTGACTGTTATCATTTATGTTTATAATATGCTATTGCAATATTCATGAAGACATTGTTTTTCTTTTATTTTTAATTTCCATTAGGGTTTTTATCCAGTTGACAGCCAATTACTCTTTACATCTTGATGGGATACATATTCAACCATACACTAGGCACTGACACACTTGTGGGCTTCCCTGATCTTGGGTCAGCAGACCGCGAGACTCTCCAACAACACATACATGAGAGACAAGGGACAAACAACCATGCCCATGGTAGGATGCAAACCAATGACTCTTTGGATAAATGCGCTAAGTCAATGCACTCGTTCATCTTCGCCATCGAGGTCGGTGAAGAAGTTTGATAAAATATTTAATTTATTGTGGTTATTGAAGATAATTTTATTTATTATTTTATTGAGAAATGTTAATGCTACTTTTTCGGAAGCTATTTTGCACAGCAACATTTGTGCAGTTGCATGCCTCTAATCTAATCTTTTTTTTATGACTTGTGTATTTTTTTATTCGTAGTGCAGATGATTGTAAGATTTTTATGGCCATTTGATCTAACACTGATGTGATTGCCTGACAATATGGTTTATTTGTAGATTTGCCTTCTTTAATGACCTCACTTTAGACCCAAACAAATGTGTGCATGTTAAATTCACAAGATCTAGAATAAACATAGTCAACATACTACAAGATTCAATCTGTTACACTGGAAAAGATGTCTTCCATTTATGATCTGAATATAATTTTTGACAGTGGAATGTCATTTCCAGATCACCTTGATTACATTACAACTAAATCAAACAGAATACTTGGCTTTGTCCGTAAAACATGAAAAGAAATCAGATCAATTCAAATCTTGAGATCCCTTTACATTATACTTGTCAAACTGTTTCTATCTTTTGGCTCTGATTTAATAATCATATCAAATTTGTCATATAAAACGTCTTGAAGCCATCCAACACAGGAATTTTAGAATGGCTACCTTTAAACTCAACCTACCTGATCCTTATATAGCCCATGATAACACAGCAATAACTTGGTCACTCAACATCCCTACACTTGAATCTCGTGGAAACTATACATCTCTTATTTTCTTATACAAATTAATTTATGGAATCACAGAGAATCCTCTTCCGCTTCTGCAACTTTACTTCTGAGTCCCTGCGATCAACATTAGAACTACAAATGCTTTTTAACACTAATATGCTTAATATACCAACAATAACCCTATAAATTGATCAACCCTCAAATTGTATCATAGACATCATACAATTGATATTTTTGAACCATCGAATGCAACATACAGAAATCCTTGTGAGTGTGAAATGCTTGAATTTGTATGATTTTGTTATTTCATTTACTTACTTATACTTCACCAAATGCTTTTCTACAGTGCTTGTGAGTTCATAAAACACACATTGGAACAATTGTATGTACTATCTCCTATGTGTCATTGTAACTAGTTTGGCTAGAAAAGGACTTAGATCCATGTATTTTTGAAAATAAAATAAAATATTTAAGTAATTTGCAACTTGTGATATTGTTAAGTTTTGATACCAAAGTTGGTTAAATTTTCCCCTGTCCAAAAAACCTCAACTGGATTAAAACAAAAACTTAAAAAGACAAAACTATGAAGAGATACTATGGTATACTCTTACTCATTACTTACCGAGAAAAAATAATTCAAGTTTCTAAGACTAAAACAAATACAACACATGAGAAGTTTCAACACCTAGTTTTATATTTTTATACAACAGTATGTGAAAGTAATGCACATCAGTTGTCCATAAGTGCAGAAATTGCAAGTTAAAAGTTGCATTGTAAATAGTTTCAGTTTTTTCTCACATTTGGCATTCATTGTGCATTTTAAAGGGTTAAATAACTCAATTGATTTTTCCTTGCATCACATTTCCACTTGATGCAGTGTAGTTTATATTAAACAGATAATAAACCAAAATAATAATTAATAGTAGGTTTAAAAATTGTTAAACAAAATTTTATTATTAAACCATTGCATATCTTTTGAAAAAAAGAATCAAATGGTAGCATACTATAAAGTTCTTGCATGATTTTGTTGGTTTCTATGAAGTCACTCAAGTGTCATCTCTGCTTAAGTTCGAAGTGTCATCTCTGGGCATATTCCTTCATAGTTTAGATAATGTAGTTCTAGGAATATTAGATATTTGTTTTCTTCATTTTTCAAAATGTTTCCAGTATTTTTATTCCAGACATTTGCTTATCCCAGTAATGGTCTAGTGTAGTATGTAGAGAAATATTTTTAACTCAATAAGTTTAGAAAAAAATCATATTTTTATACCCTGGTCAATTTTGACATAACTATTCATCCAGTAATAATATTTAATTTTTTGTACATCAATTCTACATTGTCCCAAAATGATTCAGTTGCTGAAAGCAAAACATTTCAAAATTGGAATGATGTGTCTGAAATTATATAATTGTTTTGCAAATATATATGTATAAATTCAGAATCTGAAATTACCTTTTGTGCTGTTGAGACTGATAAGCTTCACTAATTTACTAATCCATTTTGTGCAGGCAATGGTCATGGACTTCTCTTCCTTACCTGTAAAGAAGCCTTGAAATCAAACAATCATTATGGCCAGTTGTGAGTTAAGAGTTTCACTTCATAGTTTCTATTGCTTTTTTATTGCCAATGAAATGCAAATTCACATTCACAGATGAATAAATTGCATGATATGTGTAAGAAATTATTTATTAGGGACTTTATGTGTCCTAAAGATGTAGTTACCAGCAAAATTTAGATTTGCATTTTTTCTATTTTGGGTAGTAACTGTTTATTGTTATATATATGTGTATAACAGGTGTAGTAGATGTGCAAACAAGGCAAGTTACAAATGAACTCAGAATATAATTATACTTTTGGTTATCCAAGAGGTTTGTGTTGGTTAGTCATCAACTGAGATTATCAATTTCTTTTGGTACTCAAAGTCAGTCGGTAAGGCTTGGTGAAAAATGAACGTATTACATGAGTAAATGGCAAGGTTTAAATTCTGAAAAGTGACATATCTTGCTAGAGTGTTAATGAAATTTAATTGTTTTTGAGCAAACCAATGTATACAAGGTTAATTATATTCAAATCATGGCAATGTCATGAGCAAATATATGCAATCAGCAGTGAGCGTGGGCTTCTGCTGTGGATTTCATTTTCTCCTGGTCATTAGATTAGAGACCATGACCCAGGGGCAATTCAGAGCAAAAGGGTGAAGTGGCATTTCGATTATTGATATAAGAATTATACTTTAAATTTTTTTACCTTATCACATTCTAAAAGTATGTTGGT